>JANPXK010000258.1:0-70696 GCA_024704745.1 Rosa lucieae | reverse complement strand
TCCCAATGACGGTGAGTGATGGCCTGACGGTGGCTGCAACAGATTAGGCCTTGGGTTGGGCTAGGGTTTCAAAGTTCATGGGATGGGGCCTTTGGGCTTAGGATCCTTGTTTTGGGTCTGGGTTACATCTGCTAGGGTTTGGGAACTAGGCTTGGGTTTGGGTTTTTGTATCTGGACTTGGGTTGTAGATTTTAATTTTATTTTTCATTTGGGTTATTATCACAAGTAGTACCTGAACTTATCCTCTATTTTATCGATAGTACATGAACTTCAATTTTGATCACAACCAGTAACTGAACTTTTCAATTTCAATTCAAATGGTACCTATCACTAACTTCCATTAATATTTTGTTAAAAACTGACTTGTGCCAAACATGTGACTCATTTTTCAAGGATAAATTTGTAAAGTTATTATTTTTTTTTTTTGCAATATCACTTATTTTCACTTATATTGTGGCTATAAAAAATGAGACTATCAAAAAGAAAAGCTTTCAACTTCAATTAAAAATAAGAATGAAAGAAAAAAAAAAACTTACGAAAGTTTTGTTAAGTTTTTGGTTTTAAATGTTTTATAGTTTCATTAATCAAGGCTTGAGGGCAGCCGCACCAGCCTTTTATTAAAAAAAAATGTTTTATAGTTTGTCCAAAAAAAAAAAGTTTAAAGTTTTGTTTGAAATGTTTTGTCTGTATCTCTACTCTAAAATAAATTAATTTTTGTTGAGATCTTGTTTTTAAATTTGGGTTAGTTCCTGTATTGTGCCCACTTGCACCAACAAGTTTGTATTGTGCCCATTTACATAAATCTTACGAGAAAAGAACTATAGGGGTAGTCTTTTCTAAACTAGTGCCTCATATGTCCTATGCTGACTTTTGGGTTTAACCTTTGCTTTTCCTTGAAAAAAAAAACTGTTCATACTTTTGAAAAAAACAAAACTAGCCTTCAACATGCCCAATTTTCACTTAACGGTTACTTTAACAGGCGGAATCACTGCTACTTGCTTCGATCTTAAGAAAATTCCAGTTTTTTCTTTGGGAAAAGAAAGTCTAAGCCTAAAAATAGTACAGGGATAAGGCAGAAACTTTTATTTTAAAATGACAAACTAAAATTTAAAACATTATTGACAAGATGGATGAGCAATCTGAAATTATTTATTCAAACATAATTTACAGACTAAAATTCAGAGCCTCATTCTCAGGTAAACAGCTAATAAGCTGTTTAGCTATCCATAAGAATGATTACAGATACTTACTTGTAATGAAAGCACACTACTTCACACTAGACAGGAAGGAAAGAGCACACTGCTACTATGGCTTTCTTACTTCTTGAGAGAATATGATTCTTCTCAATTTTCTGATTCTAGAACTGATATGGAAATTTTCGAATGCCTTACAATGAAACCTAAGGCTCCTTATATAGGGAGTGGACTCCAAACTAGAATTCAAAAAAACTATATCTACAGAACGACTCCGTGATTTCCTGCTTTCCTGAGTGCTCCTGCTGGTAAAGGTCAGACGGGGAAAAGCAAATTCTTTTAGGTGAAATGTTTTTCACCTTTCCTTTCTGAAAAGCAAAAGTAGCTTTTGGGAAAGATCCAAAAGTACTTTCGGTGCTTTCTACACCTGCTGCTTCACATGTTCTCGTCTGTTTCTGAATTGTGACCAAGGACAAATGAGTCGTTATCTGCCTGGGCCATACGAGCAGTTGTTGCATTGTCTTCGACATCTGTATCAACATACATCTTATAGTGGTTGTCTGTTTCAAGCCTTTTAACCCACTGTAAGCATGCCAGTGTCGAGTCTATCTCCTTTCTTGTGAGAGACAGGAAAAGGTCACTGCTGACTACATTAGGATGATCGTAAGCAGTGATGATAGTTTTTTCTCCTGCTTCCAGGAAGGTATTGTTGATGTCTTCAGAGATGATCTTTTTGATATATTCTTAAGCCATGGCTTTCATCCATGGGATGCTTGAGTTTGGCTGGCCATTGTATCCCACACAGGCAGGCTGAAGATATTGCCTTTGAATAATTCTCACATAATGATATGGAGAAATATACTCAACCTCACCGTTTGTCTTCTGGATCCATTCTGGAGGAGTGGATCTGAACTTCAGACGAAGCGTATAGTCATTTTTTCTAATGATTTTGACTGTGTTGACAATGATAGGGGGCAAGCCTTTGAGATCATGATTTGTTTTAGTCCACAGATTATGGACAAAGCCATTTTCAACAAGCCAAAGCTTGTATTCTTGAGGATGTTCACTCTGAACATTGATTAAGTATCTTCCAACATATGGTCCTACAATAATGAAGAGAGTTAGAGGAATACGGTCCTCAGAATTATGACTTCCGATCAGACTATGGAATTCATGCCAGTCTGATTCTTTGAGTGCTATGATAGGGACTCTAGCACTTTCTGGATCTTCGAGGAAGTGAATTTTTTCCTTTCTAACAACACTCTGCTGTGTATGAAGTTCTTCAAACTGTGGCCTAACATTTTCATAGAGTTCTTCAGCCAGTGCAAAGAGAGCTGGAAACATCAGACCACTGCTTCTTTCCTGAAAAGTGAATAGGAGATTATCCATAATTGCTTTCTGGTGGTAAGCTAGTCTCCTGCCAGTTCTGAACACAGAAGCATCAAATGTTCGAAGTTCATAGTTAAAGACATTTATTACTCCAGTTGGAGTAGGTTTGCTTTTTGGCAAAGCAACAGCCGTCAACGATCTTGATGAGCCTTTACCGTCTGCCGTTTGAGACGGGCTAGCCAATCCTTTACCCTGGGATTGATCAGTTGTGGCTAGTCCTTTTGGACCTAGCAAGAATCTTTTGAGGATTTTTTCTTTAGGATCCTCAGTGGGTTCATGTTCTTTTCCAGGTCTTCTGCTTCTAGGATTACGACCTTCGTCGTCATCTTTACAGCTGAACATCGCCATTTCCTTGGTTAAGGCGTCTGGAAGATAGTTCTTGTTTCCTGCTCAACAATATAATCATATTGGTTAAGAAATAATTGCCAGTTGGCTAATCTTCCTCTATCAGCAGCTTTATCAAGTTTAAAATTTTTGAAATTCTTTACTCTAGCACAATTGGTGAGGACAATAAAGGGTTTTCCAAGAAAAGCTGGAGAATTTAAAATTGTTTTCTTGACAGCCAAAATTTCTTTTTCCCTGTGGGATAATTCAGTTATGTAGGGCTGAACTTGCCGCTACAAAATTTACAAATCTTTTCAATGTTAGTTCCAGGCGTTTTTGCCAGAACAATACCAAACCAGTAATTATCACTCGCATCTGTTTGGAGGATAATTTCATCATTTTCTTCTAGTTGTTGTAGAGGAGGGAGGTTTTTGCAGAGATTTTTTATCTGCTTTACGATTTTTTCATCATCTGCGGTGAAGTTCCATTTTCTCTTGGAACTTGTCTTAGGTGATAACATTGCTGTTAGTCCTGAGATTTTGGGAATGAAATCTCTCCCATAGTTTATGACTCCTAAGAATCTCTCTAGACTCTTGGCATCAGGAATTCTATCTGGGAACTTCCAGATTTTTTCAAGGATGTGAGGTTGGAGCTTTATTACTCCATTCTTGATGTTTATTCCTAGGAAGTCAACTTCATCGAGGATAAAGAAGATTTTCTTTTCTCCTAGGATAATTCCATGCTGAACTATCAGCTTTACAACCTTTTAGAGGTGTTTCATGTGTTCTTCTCTGTTTTTGGAGAAGACAAGGATGTCATCAATGTAGACGACACAGAACTTAGCAACATGTTTGAAGATGTTGTCCATCTTTCTTTGGAAGATTGAGGGAGCTTGTTTGAGACCACAAGGCATTACTAACCATTCGTAATGACCTTGTGGTGTTCCAAATGCAGTGATAGGAACACTCTCAGGATGCATCTTGACTTGCCAAAAACCTCACTTTGCATCGAATTTTGAAAAGACTTTAGCTCCTCTGAGCTGATTGATTAGTACTCTTACTTGAGCAATTTGATAACCATCATTGACAGTCTTCTTGTTGACGTCTCTGTAGTCAATCACCATTCTAGCTTTTCCTCTTAGGTTTTCTGCATGATTTCTCACGTAGAATGCTGGAGCATGATGAGGGCTAGTGGAAGGTTAAATTAATCTCTTGTTCAGGAGATCTTCAATATCTTTTCTGAATTCTTTTGGGTCTTCCTCTTTGTACTGAGGAATGGCTTTGACATGACAGATAGTATTCATATCATGTAATCGTAATTCACAGGCCACTGGGTCTTTTTCCCAAAACTTCTGAGGGTCTACATCGATGTTCTGCTCGAATAGTTTCTTGATTTTCTCAAGAGTGGGAATTTTTTTAGACTCAAGCTTATTTTGAAAGTGCTTGAGGTTATGTTCATGAATGAAACTAGCTTCTTCATCTGTGCTAGTTGTTTCTTCTTCTTCATCTGAGGATGATGCAACAAGTAATTCTTCTTGTTGTTTGATTTGGAGGATGGTTTCGAATTTGGGTTTGTAGGGGGTAAGATCACCACTATTCTGTTGCGATCTCTAATATTGTGTATTAAAGTTTGGACCTACAACACTTTTGGCCTGGGTAAGCCTATCTACCCAGTACACCCTTTCTCCTTTTCTGAAGCCTATCTCTTCTTCATCTTGGATGAATTTCTGTTGGAGAATAAAATCATTTCCCAACAAGAAACCTGATCCTTGGCCTTCAGATTGCCAAACATTATGGATGATAAATGTTCCTCCACCAATGGTGATATGAACATTTTTTGCTACTTTATTCATTGTAAGATGGCTTCCATCAAACGTAACACCAGTAGCTGTTCTTTTCTTATCCTCATTCCAGAATTCTTCTGGAATTGCAAATCTCTTTGCCACTGTAAATCCCGATCCATTATCTACAAATGCATGTAGATGATATTTTTTATGGTCACTGAATTTGAGTCCAATCTCTATGTAGTTGCTGTATCTACTAGCAGAGATGATTTTGGTTGTTGTAGCTCATTTTCTTGAACTTATTCCTGAGATGTGAATGGTTTACATTCTTCTGGAACATTTTCTTGTATTTCGACCAGTTCTATAGTTGGGTCGAGTTTTTCTTCCTCGATATTTTCTTCAATCACATCGAGTTTTTCTTCCTCGATTTTTTCTTCCTTTCTTTTTGAGGAAGCTGGTTCCATGATTTTTTGGAACTGAGTTTCTAATTCTTTCTCTTTTTTCTCAGAGAAATATTCTTCATATTCTTGTTCTACCAATTGGCTGACTAGGCCTATCACGCCCCAGATTTTACACACATGAAAATCGATATATATAATTCCATAATTATACATGCGTGAATGTTCAGTCATCAATACAAACACCTGGAACATCTTTCCTTATAACGAGTAAATACTGATGCCCTGAAACCATCCGAGTTAATATACACTCGCTCCATAGAGTTATATATTACACAAATTTACGAATTAAATTGTCAACACAAAATAAAGCGTAAATGCTCCTCAGAGCTTACTACATAGCGGAAGTCATAACAATGGCAAAGCCAACAAAATTTGCTTCCTACCCGTTCAGCTGCCAACAAGCTACCTCAGCTTCAGCCACGATTTTCCTGACCTGCAGGATTAAAGAATGGTGCACCGGGTTTCCACACAACAAAACCCGGTAAGCTTATGAAAGCTCGTATGAGTAACTCATGAACATCAAACAACAACTCACACATATTAGCTAAAGGAAACCATGCAACCATGATTCCTTCTAACACTCCAAAACCTTTCCATCTAAAGGGAAACATAAATCACCGCTGTGACAATGTTCTATTTGCTAACTTAACCATCAAGAAGCAAATCAAGTCTCATCTAGACAATAAAAGAAGAATACTCAAGGAATTCTCCTTTAACTACATACTTATGAGTCTCCAGCAACCTCGACCGTTACTCCCATAATCTATAATGGTAGACAGACTATCGCTCTATTGAAATCGTAACCACTCATCCAACTACGGACGTGATTACCTATTTCCTGCCTTGGTCACCAACTGCGACCTGTCACCATCTGTGACATGTGGTTTCAGACCCCGTCTGGTCTCAAATCAACATTTAGGTCACCATCTGTGCTCTATCACCATCTGTACCATCTGTGACACATGATCTTCAGACTCCGTCTAGTCATGAAATCAAACGTCAAGGTCACCGTCTGCAACCTATCACCATCTGTGATATGAAATCTTCTTAGACCCTATCTGGTCTTAAAGCTAAACGTTAAATAAGTCGCAACCTACCTAAAAACGTTACAACATCTAGCTTCGGCTTTCCTAACCCCTGCTCACCATCTGTGACTCTTGGTACAAGGACCAATACATTTAAAATGAGTCACGCTTGACTCAAAAATGTAACATCAAGCTCAATACTTTTCAAACAATAGAAAACATCTTTTTCCACAATATTGTTTCCTGAAAAGCCACATTCAACAATAATATGAACATCATCATGCATATTATTATTCATCACAATCATCCACAATGATATATATATTTCACGTAAATATATATATACGTAGACATTCGCTCAGGAATGCCTACTAATACCAACTATAGTTTGCAGTTAAATAATTAACGCCAAAACGATAATGGTAATTCTGTTCATAAAGAACCTTGTGAGATTACTCACCTCGAACTCCTGCTGCGTCTTCAACAAAACACAAAGCCACCAATTCACAAATAATCGTCCACTGTACTTCGTCAAGTACCTATTCACATACGTTTCCAATTTAGTGATGATTCACATTTGATTTAAGTTCGAAACCCTCTGTTTTGAACTAAAACCCCCAAAGTGGCGCCAATCGAGGAAAAACCACATCCGAGACCTCCCAAAGTCTCTGGAATACGCCCACGATCGATGTGACCAAACCACAAGTCGATCGGACAATCGAATCCTCACGGATCGAATAAATCGATCGGTATGAAACTGTACAAATCATAACAATTTCATACGAACTCCAAAATTTGCATATTATATATCGAAACGCTCGTATCAACGACTAGAACATATATAATACTACAAACAGTCCCATACATGGCCGGAACACCGCCGGAACGCCGCCACACGCGGTGGCGCACCGCCGCCGGCCAAAACTCAATATTTCACAAAACTCCCAACATCAAAAAGCTTCATCTAAGCATGCTTGTGAACTTTCATAACTGGATCGAAGTCAGAAAACAAGCTTAAGGGATCGAAAACTACCTCACAAGCTTTGAACAGTAATCCCAACTGAGTTGAACCGATTTCCACGTAAATCGATCGAAACAAACACCATAGATCGACTCAAACGACCACCACGAAGCCAAAGAAGGAAACTTGAAGCCTTGACGTCGCCGGAACTGTGTTTTCCGGTCGGGTCCAAAAACTCCAAGCTGCACCGCCTTGCTGCACCGTGCACGGTGGTTTTCGTCACAAGAGGATGCCACAGAGACGACCAGAAGGAGGAGACGAGTCGTTCTGTGCAGGTTTCACGGCTAGAGGTCACCGGAGATAGCCGGAAAAGCCGGGTCGGATCGACCGGGTCCGGGTCGGGTTAGTCTGAAAGTTTCGTTTCTGAAGTAGTCGACCGAGAGAGAAGAGAGAGAGAAGAAAGAGTTTCCGGAAAAGGAAAGGGAAAAATGAAAATAATTTCAGATTTTCCCTATATATACTAAAATGGAAACTTCTTCCAATAGCCATAACTTCCTCATACGAACTCCGATTGACGCGTTCCGCATGTCCACGAACTCGTATCAACGCGTTCTACAACTTTCGTGAAGGAAGTTTTCTGAGAATCTCAACATATAAAAAGTCAAACTTCACACGACCCCCTAAACTGTGAAATTCGAATAATTATGCGTACAAAAACTATTCCACTTCACATACAACCTACGAATAAAGTACAATAACAAATATTCGTACAACTGGTCCATTATTAATTACTAAAATTAAATAACAGAAAACCAGGTCATCACAAGGCCATTCTTGGTTTTTCTTCTTGCTTCAGCTATGAAGCATTCTTTGTGATAAGTCTTTTTTGACTTTTCACATAACATAGGAAGTCCATTCTTTTCGTGACATAAGCAGTAGTCACAAACGAATGTACCAGGGTTCACCTGGTAAGAAGACGTTATTGCCTCCGTCTTACTTTCTTCCCAGTTTTTGACATGTAGAACATTCATCTATCTAGATTCCAATTACTCTACTTCAAAATCTATTTCGGAATCAGATGGTTGTTGTTCTTCTTCAGACCAGGCAGAGTAAACTGACACTAGGCCAAAAAAGCTAACAGACAACGGACCAAATTCGTTGTGTGATTTGGACGATCTCCGTTGTGTATCGGAGCATTGTGTGATGAAAAATGGCACAACGGTGGAAACCCGTTGTGTGAATCACAAACAGTCAACACTTATTTGGTTAAAACTGTTGTGCCTTCTCTCGGCAGATGGCAGCCACAATTGCCGCGCAGTCATGCTGCACATGTCATTGGCATCATTCACACAACGAAAGTTGTTTCTGAGCCGTTGTATGAAAGGCGAATCAGACAACAGCATTTTATTTTCTCTGTTGTATGAGTTATCCTCTCACTTCGCTTTTGAAAATTTTATTGTTGTGTGTTAGTTTTAGATAACGTATTCTAGTTATTACAGTTGTGTGATTGTAAATCAGACAACGTATGTTTGTTAGAACCATTGCATGTTATATAAAGATTCATTGTGTGAACATCCAAATTGTTACTTCAGACAACATTATTAACATTAGAAATTCTGTTGTGTGATAATCGTCTTTTCTGGATTTTGGGCATTGATAATAATGCTCCATTTTACCTAATGAACAGTGACTAATTGTGTGAAGTTTACTATATTAGTGATCGAAATCATTATCCAATGAACAATGATTTATATTTACGCCAAAAGCAATGTGATACATCAATAAAATTCCAATATATCCACCAAATATTGAATCCAAGTAACATGTCATTGCTATAAAGTTTCCTAGCTAGCTGAATTTACATGATGAAAGAAAATATATTTTGCTTCATTGCTTGGTATTCCATGCTTGATCATTTAGTGACTCTTTAGGCAACATTTCACTAGATATTCCCAAACCTGCAAACAGAATAAGCAAAATTCAAGGTTATGAAGGAATGATTCAAACTAATTAAAGCTAAAATAGAAGAAAACATTACAAGGTAACATTACCAAGCCTTGTACACCAAGAGAAGCAGAGCTATAATATATGTGTAAGCATAACAAACAAATAATAAAATTTGATCAAACAAACAAATAAGCATATATAACATGAAATCATCAGATGTAAACAACCCACTTACTCTATCATAGCTAAAAGTTTCAATTGATCAAACAAACAAACACGCATAACATGAAATCAGCAGGTATAAACAACCTGATATTTTGACAGATAACAACTCTCAATAGTATGTGGCCTTAATTCTAGGCTAGTCAGTTTTGAGAGAGAGACTTGCAAATCAAAATCATCAGCCAAAATCACCCCAAAGATAAATTTAAGAGTTCACAAACAATCAAATCACTTACTCCTACAACTAACAATGTTTAGCAAACAACATAGTACCCATCCAAAACCGAAATGGACATTATTTACAGTCAACTGTGTTATTACAATCTCATTATGGAAGGCTGCATTTAGAATGTCTATGTAATTTCTAAGTCCCAAAAACAAAACATGCTAATAAATATACAACTTTCTTGGGAAAGGTTTTCTGCTCCAAAATTTTCTTAAGGTAAACATGTCTCCAGGAGGAAGGTACCTTTTTGCACTCAAGAAGGATCCTTTACAGAAAAGTTACAAAGAAAGCAATAATAAGATGATAATTGTATGGACTAATAAATTTAACAAAAAAAAAAATAGAGCAGACAGACACCCAAGAGATGATATCACTTAATGCAGCTCACTTTCACCAAATGCAACATGCATGTCATCATTTGATTTCAACAAATGACAGTTGTATTTATCAAATTATCATATTGAAAAGCTGAAATTAGAAGGAAAGATACAATGACAGCAGCCATAAAAAAAATGGATACAATTGTGCAATTGTAATTAGATCAAGACCATCAACAAGTTGTATAGCAGCAGATAACATATAAGTATCTAAAGTGCCTAAACCAAACAAAATGTGAATGCTTAATTAAAGCATCAATTATTGCTAGACCCTGCATTCAAAATAGAAAAAGAAAAGCAAATTATTACTCACAAACAAGCATTCCATACCCAATCCCAAGTATGTAAAACAATTTCTAGATCAAAGTACTTCTCCTACTGTAAGAAAACAACTTAACAATCTACCAAATACAGAATGCACACAACCTGTATAAGTGAAATACCTTAAGGAGAATCTGGCTTTTGGTGTTATGCCAATAAATCAAACTGAGCGACTTCCACAAATGCAACTAGCTTTGAAAGCTTGCTCATATTTCCTTCCAGATCTCAGCAAGAACCTCACCTAAATGTCAGTCAAAGTTATTATTATCTAGTTTATAAGATTTAGCGGTTGTTGCATAAACTAAAATAAGACATAAATCAAAAACTGATTTGCTATCTTTTTTAGTGAAATTAATCTTACTTCATAAGCTCAACTTCAAACTCACAACCAATTCAAATCAAGCAAAAACTAACTCTAACAGGTTCTTGCATTATCTTCAGAGATAAAGACTTGAAAACTAATCACCCACAAACAACTTGCACAAACTGAAAAGAGAATGATCAAACTAAACTAATAAATAAAGAAGTTGAGATCTTTATCACTATGAGAAAGAACAAATAGATGCAAAGGGAAACAGAAAGAACATGATAGTGATACTGTTTTCAGAAATTCCTGCAACAGACCTGTAACTTTGAAAAATCATAACTAATTAAAGAAAAATCATTTTTAGGAGATTCCAAGTCTCAAATACTCTGTAACAAGTCCACTACAAATTCTCAGGAGAAAATAACTTCAAATTATTAACAGAAAATTACAGTTTTATAGAAACAGTTTATATAACTGTAGTTTCTGATTTTCCTCTCGATCATATGTCTTAACTGTAGTTTCTGAAATAATTTATATAAGTGATAGTCCAATTTGATAAGTACAACCAAACTCATATATAGTTTTAAAGAAAAGTGAGAACCGAAAGACAAACTATCAAAGATCATGTATCAGTTCAGTTTGTCAAAACTCAAGCTATTTGGAAATATAAAAAATGATAAGAACAAGCATAAAGAGACCGAGGAGAAGGAAAAGATTGAAGAAGGGAAAAACTTGGTTAAGCCCATTCAATGAGTAACGATGAGAAAGAAAAGATTGAAGAAGGGAAAAAAAAAATTTGGCCAATTATTCGACTTAATTGCAAGAATTAAAACCTTACTTCAACCTAACTGTTTCAAAGACCCACAATCAGTATTTATATTAAGAATGTGAATCAAGCTAGGTATCTAGAAAATATAAACAAGAAGAAGAAAAAAATAATCTAAGCATAACTTTCGAATCAACAATAAGAAAAGAAAAGAAAAGAGCAAAATTGATAAAGTTAAGAGGGAGCAAAGATGGTCAAAAGTCCTCGTTTGAAATAATACATACATAGTTATAAGGTTATGTACTTGTGTATCAAACAATAATCATATTATCAATAAAATAGAAGTATGTTATACATTTCTAATCTAATTGTAAGTGGTCTTGTATTCATTGAATTGGTGGTGTATTATACTCAACTAAATTTGTGACCATTGTTAGCAAACTTCATGTGACTGAATCCAAAATTTATCTCAAACGTGTAAGGACTTGGAGAATTTAGGTAACAGAATTTTCCAGAATGATAAAATGGCCTAGTGTTAAATGAGCTTAAGATATAAGAACGATATACACAATAAATGACCCACAGGGTTGCATCCTTGGTGCAATCTTTAAACAAAGCTGAGTTGGACTCCAAGTGCTAGGCATTCTGCATAAGAACATTCTTCCTATGTTACAATATCACAATACACTATGCCACATCTGCATGATCTACAATCTATTATATTAGTTACTCAAGAAGAAAAGATAATGAAAACAACTAGAACAATATAAAAATTATCCTTCTACTTTTTATTTTCTGACATGTTCTACAATACAAACTACTAACCGAGAGAGAGAGAGAGAGAGAGAGAGAGAGATTAAATACTCTATCTGGGATTAAAGAAGAAAATACCTTATTGCGCTTTCCAATAACCTTAAGCCCACTGCGATCCGAATTTCCAACATTGAAATCAATGGCTGTGATATCCCCTTCTTCCTTAAGAGCCACATGTATTGCTGTTGCAGCCAAACCAATCACACACAATCTGATATATAAGGCAGTAATTCAAGAAAAAAGATCTAACTTCTTCATTCACACATTAACAAACAAGCACAACAGAACAAAAGAACAAAAAAGTTTAAAAAAAGATGGGGCTGTTACCCATTGGGGTGGCGATAAACATATTGGTCATGTTCTGGTTTCATAAAATCTTGATATTGATCATACCTAGCATAGAGTGATCAACAATGGACAGTCTCATTGTGATAGATCACTCAAAAACATAATGACAGAGACTAAACAATAAGCAACTTGTCATGATATCAGCACCTATTCTTTTGCAATTTATAGATCAACGCTTATATGTGCTACAACAACCAACTATATGACTAGCAAATTTTCTTATCAACATTGTTTGCAAAATACCTGTTATAAGAACACAATTGCACAAGTCGACAGTTTTGAGGACAGAGTATCCATTTGCCAAACTCATAACTCCAACATCACCTTGAAAATGTTCTTGTGATAGCTGAAAAAAAGTTGGAAAGAGCTAGTTACATAACTCCTACACTTACAATAGGAACCTGATGGAAATTACATGACTGCCAAATCTCTCCATTACTGTTTCGTATAACACTTGTTCAAATTCCCTTTTCTAGATTGTATATGATAATGGCTGAATAGACCAATTAAATTAGTCTAAAAGTTATCAACCCAAAGTAGTTGACTAATTTCAGTTAAATAAAATTTCAATTTTGGAAATCAAATACCAAGCAGAAGAAGAAGAAGAAGGACAGAATCCCAATATCAATTACAAGTGCCAAGTAAACGGCCTTTTGCTGAATAGCTAATTAGTTAAAAGACACTGGTCTTGATAATTCCCAAAAGGAATTTGTATATATACTAAAATAAAGGTGAGTTCAAGAACATATAATAAAGCTCAAGGGATTTAAAAATCCCAAATACCTGTATACGAACCAAATCATTCAATAATACTATAAAAAGTTGAATTTATACCATATCATTAACACACACAAGAAAAAGCATAAGATAATATTACCTGAATTGGATTGAAACTATGCCAAAGATATTGATTGAACTACTACACAACATCATTGGACCAACATACAGCATAGAAAACCCTCCAAAATATATAATCTGTGTGACCTGGGGAATAAGTGCCTTCATTTTCTTCTTTTTCAAATTGGTCGCAGAGGTCAGTGTAAGCAAGCTTCTTAAACCTATATTCTCCCACAACTCTGCATTGCTTGCTTTCACAAATATAATTGCAGGGAGGACCTATAATACGTTTATATACAAAATGACCAAGAGAGTTCAGAACACACACAACCAAACCACTAGAAACTATAATGTCAATGCAAGACATGAAATTGAGTGGGGATTTAACACTTCCCTCACATCTGAATCTGGCTCACTGACCTTATTGTCCTTGTTCCTTTACTGCAATTTATGTGCTTGAAAAAGATAATTTCGTTGCTTTTGAAGCTTCCAGCCAAAATAATGAAGACAGTTCAAGGAGTAATGCTTGCCCTGCATAAAATAAAAGGAAAGCATAGAATCACTCAACCATTCTGATTCCACACAGAATTGCAATGAAGAACATCATTTCTAATCACAAATGAAAAACCCAAATCTAAATTGAAAAGCCCATTAAGATCCAGAAACGCACCAAATGATGACGAACAACTGCTGGAGCTGTTGAGCCTCAACGACGAGCCGATCAAACTGGGCTTCGCTGCAGAAGGGCGCGAGCTCCACTAAAACCGATGAATCATCGAGCTCTCGTAACGACCCTTCTGGGCTCAAAGCCCTGACTGCCGTAATCGGCCCCCAGCTCAAAGTCCTCATGCCACAGCTTGGATATACTACTGTTCTTCCGGCCGACTCAGAATCGTTCCCTAACTCAAGGCTTCATAGCCCAAGAAGCTGCTTCTCTTCACTGCTAGGAGAACGAGAATTGAAAACTGAGAAAACCATAAATGAAATCGAAGTCAATTAATTAGTGAATTTGCGGTAATAGCTTCGGCTTCAGCGATAGAGACAGTGGAGAGTTTGAATCGATCTCTGAGAAGCTCACTCACTGAGTCAGAGACATAGGTGAAGATGAGGCCGGAGAGGTGGGCTGTCCCGATGCCAAGTCAGAGACGAGCTTCAGAGTATGGTGGAGTACGAGGGGGTCGTGAATGAGTTAGAGAGAGCGAGTTAGGGTTTTGATGATTGAAGAAATTGTAAGGGGCGGGGTTGATTAAGAGTTTGATGATTGGGGATGTGAGGGATGCAGGTTTCAGTGGAGAGAAGGTGAAATCCACTGGACACTCAGGCTACGAGCTGGGTGCTTCGGTTGGATGTTGAATTAGCTTTTGAGTCAGACGCGAAGATTGGCTATGGACGAAGAGGTAATCAGTGACTTGTGTTTTGGGAGAGAAGAAGACTGTGGGAGACATGGTCTTACAAAATGGCAAGGTGTATTGAGTTTGCCCTGATGCGAGATATGGTTTGTCTTCTATTTTTTTAATAAAATCAGACAACAAAAATGATGGTGTGTGTGTGTGATTGTCTTCTCTTTAAACTTTCAACTGAGGGACACAAAATGAATACTCCCGCCTGCTATGTGTAAGCACAAGCTCATTTTTGGCGCTCGGATGGCTTTCCCATTCACACAACAGAAAAAAGTCATTCCGTTGTAGGAGCTTGCAAATCATTTGCCAAAATTTGGTCATTTTGGGGGGGAATGAAACTCATTTTGGGGCACATTAATCTTTTTAATGTTGTCTCCCTCAATTGGACAACACAATGAATATACATGTTGTGTGACAATTTCCAAGTTTCGATCCTACAACACATATAAGTATTCTGTTGTGCAAAGTAGTACTTTGGTAGTGCATTTGAGTCAGAAATTGGAGCCAAATATGAGTAAAGGTAGGGGGAAAATGTCCCGCTATTTTTTTTTTTTCATTCAGACAACATAACATTCTTTATAACTGTTGTGCAATATTGCTCTATCTGAAAATTTTTGAACTGTAGCATCTTTGTACAACGAAAGTTTCTTAAATGTGTTGTATGAAGCAATTTCCATCAACACACAACGGAAAAAAAAATTTCGTTGTGTAAAAAGTGTTGTATATTGAGGTTATTGGCCTAGTGTGCTACAACAACCAACTATATGACTAGCAAATTTTCTTATCAACATTGTTTGCAAAATACCTGTTATAAGAACACAATTGCACAAGTCGACAGTTTTGAGGACAGAGTATCCATTTGCCAAACTCATAACTCCAACATCACCTTGAAAATGTTCTTGTGATAGCTGAAAAAAAGTTGGAAAGAGCTAGTTACATAACTCCTACACTTACAATAGGAACCTGATGGAAATTACATGACTGCCAAAATCTCCCATTACTGTTTCGTATAACACTTGGTCAAATTCCCTTTTCTAGATTGTATATGATAATGGCTGAATAGACCAATTAAATTAGTCTAAAAGTTATCAACCCAAAGTAGTTGACTAATTTCAGTTAAATAAAATTTCAATTTTGGAAATCAAATACCAATCAAATACCAAGCAGAAGAAGAAGAAGAAGGACAGAATCCCAATATCAATTACAAGTGCCAAGTAAACGGCCTTTTGCTGAATAGCTAATTAGTTAAAAGACACTGGTCTTGATAATTCCCAAAAGGAATTTGTATATATACTAAAATAAAGGTGAGTTCAAGAACATATAATAAAGCTCAAGGGATTTAAAAATCCCAAATACCTGTATACGAACCAAATCATTCAATAATACTATAAAAAGTTGAATTTATACCATATCATTAACACACACAAAGAAAAAGCATAAGATAATATTACCTGAATTGGATTGAAACTATGCCAAAGATATTGATTGAACTACTACACAACATCATTGGACCAACATACAGCATAGAAAACCCTCCAAAATATATAATCTGTGTGACCTGGGGAATAAGTGCCTTCATTTTCTTCTTTTTCAAATTGGTCGCAGAGGTCAGTGTAAGCAAGCTTCTTAAACCTATATTCTCCCACAACTCTGCATTGCTTGCTTTCACAAATATAATTGCAGGGAGGACCTATAATACGTTTATATACAAAATGACCAAGAGAGTTCAGAACACACACAACCAAACCACTAGAAACTATAATGTCAATGCAAGACATGAAATTGAGTGGGGATTTAACACTTCCCTCACATCTGAATCTGGCTCACTGACCTTATTGTCCTTGTTCCTTTACTGCAATTTATGTGCTTGAAAAAGATAATTTCGTTGTTTGAAGCTTCCAGCCAAAATAATGAAGACAGTTCAAGGAGTAATGCTTGCCCTGCATAATATAAAAGGAAAGCATAGAATCACTCAACCATTCTGATTCCACACAGAATTGCAATGAAGAACATCATTTCTAATCACAAATGAAAAACCCAAATCTAAATTGAAAAACCCATTAAGATCCAGAAACGCACCAAATGATGACGAACAACTGCTGGAGCTGTTGAGCCTCAGCGACGAGCCGATCAAACTGGGCTTCGCTGCAGAAGGGCGCGAGCTCCACTAAAACCGATGAATCATCGAGCTCTCGTAACGACCCTTCTGGGCTCAAAGCCCTGACTGCCGTAATCGGCCCCCAGCTCAAAGTCCTCATGCCACAGCTTGGATATACTACTGTTCTTCCGGCCGACTCAGAATCGTTCCCTAACTCGAGGCTTCATAGCCCAAGAAGCTGCTTCTCTTCACTGCTAGGAGAACGAGAATTGAAAACTGAGAAAACCATAAATGAAATCGAAGTCAATTAATTAGTGAATTTGCGATAATAGCTTCGGCTTCAGCGATAGAGATAGTGGAGAGTTTGAATCGATCTCTGAGAAGCTCACTCACTGAGTCAGAGACATAGGTGAAGATGAGGCCGGAGAGGTGGGCTGTCCCGATGCCAAGTCAGAGACGAGCTTCAGAGTATGGTGGAGTACGAGGGGGTTGTGAATGAGTTAGAGAGAGCGAGTTAAGGTTTTGATGATTGAAGAAATTGTAAGGGGCGGGAGTTAAGAGTTTGATGATTGGGGATGTGAGGGATGCAGGTTTCAGTGGAGAGAAGGTGAAATCCACTGGACACTCAGGCTACGAGCTGGGTGCTTCGGTTGGATGTTGAATTAGCTTTTGAGTCAGACGCGAAGATTGGCTATGGACGAAGAGGTAATCAGTGACTTGTGTTTTGGGGAGAGAAGAAGACTGTGGGAGACATGGTCTTACAAAATGGCAAGGTGTATTGAGTTTGCCCTGATGCGAGATATGGTTTGTCTTCTATTTTTTATAATAAAATCAGACAACAAAAATGATGGTGTGTTGTGTGATTGTCTTCTCTTTAAACTTTCAACTGAGGGACACAAAATGAATACTCCCGCCTGCTATGTGTAAGCACAAGCTCATTTTTGGCGCTCGGATGGCTTTCCCATTCACACAACAGAAAAAAGTCATTCCGTTGTAGGAGCTTGCAAATCATTTGCCAAAATTTGGTCATTTTGGGGGGGAATGAAACTCATTTTGGGGCACATTAATCTTTTTAATGTTATCTCCCTCAATTGGACAACACAATGAATATACATGTTGTGTGACAATTTCCAAGTTTCGATCCTACAACACATATAAGTATTCTGTTGTGCAAAGTAGTACTTTGGTAGTGCATTTGAGTCAGAAATTGGAGCCAAATATGAGTAAAGGTAGGGGGAAAATGTCCCGCTATTTTTTTTTTTTCATTCAGACAACATAACATTCTTTATAACTGTTGTGCAATATTGCTCTATCTGAAAATTTTTGAACTGTAGCATCTTTGTACAACGAAAGTTTCTTAAATGTGTTGTATGAAGCAATTTCCATCAACACACAACGGAAAAAAAAATTTCGTTGTGTAAAAAGTGTTGTATATTGAGGTTATTGGCCTAGTGTGACCTGTCATCATCTTCATCATCAGAATAGGTTATTTCGTAGCCCTTCATATTTGTTGTTTCTACTATATGTTCATATTCTTCAAATAGAGCTTTAGTAGATCTTTTACCCTTTTATGAGCATTCATTGGCACAGTGCCCTTCAGCTTTACATAACCATCATCTGCAAGCTTTTTTGCCTGGTTGAGTATTCTGATGGTTGACTCTATTATTCTTCTTTTTCTTGAAGAATTTCTTTTTAGGATCTTCATCCTGTTGTTTCTTGTAATTGGAACTTTTCTTGAATTTCCAATCCTTTTTCTTATTACTCTTTTTGAATTTTTTCGAGTAATATTTTTCTTTTTTCTTTCCGTGGAACTTGGATTCATGACATCCCCAATTGGTTGGCATATCTAGTATTCCATAACAGAAATTTTCAACTCTTTTGAGTTGTTTCTTGGCCATCTTTGCTTTAGATTGGCTTTGCATTGTTCTTTCAGTAATTGCCTGATTCTATTGGCAATTCCTCCAACTGAAAATCTTTCAATTGGTTTTTCTGCTATGCTTTCTCGCACAGCTATTCTCCATGGTTCAGGGAGTTTTCTATGCAACAGGTTGACTAGATCAGTATTTTCTAGTTCACCTATTGTACAGTAATATTCTTGAAATTCATTCAAGTATTCTTCAACATATCTCACGTCACAGATTTTGAAAGCATAGATATTTGATTTGGCCGTTTCTTTAGCCTTCTCACTTAAATTTGAGAGATCTCCACAGAACTGATCATACAGGGGTACTGCAAAATCATACAGAGATTTTGAATGTTTTATCTCTTCTAGCCAGTCTTTCCCTCTGGCAGTCTCTTTGAAAGAGAAGTAATACTTTTTTGCTACTCAGGTAAGAGTAGTTTCATAGTACACCTGAAGATCTGGTGCTTCAAATTTTCTGAGGGTTAGAGCAGAAGCCATCATCAGGCTATCAACCCATTGGTCAAGAGTTTTTCTCTTGTCTAAAGCTTTGTCTAGATTCAGCCATATGCTATGAGAGGAAATTGGTACTCTGGGTATATTGTCTTCTGGGACAAACCTTTGAGAATTTCTTCCTCCAGTTTTGCCCGTAGGGGCTTTCTGAAAAGGAAGTTTTACTTTTTCTTTTTCTCTTGTGATGAAAGTTTTGGAGCTTTCTCCTTCTTCCATTTCAATATCGTGATAGGGAAGGAGTTTTCTTTCCTTTCCTAGTTTGAAAATTTTCATTCTTCGATTAGTTTTTCTAATCGTTCAGGATCTTCGCAGGATTCTGCTTCATCATAGAGGTCATAGAGCTTTTGTGCTCTAAGCATATTTATTGATCTGTTCAGATCAGCTTCTAATTCTTCTTCAGTGATGGTCTCTGATGATTCTTCAGAGTATTTGGTACCACTAACACTAGCTTCTCTAGTGCTGTAGCTTCTTCTGAGAAGATTGTTGTTTATCCTGACATTCTCAGGACAGACGTCACTTTTTCTGTGATCGTCGAATTTTAGACTGATATCTCCAGTCTTTTTTCTTTCATATATTGCCGCTTTGGCATTTTCTACTAGTTTTTTCGGACCAGACAATTTCCATTCAATAGGAAAAGTTACTTCATTCCAAGTAACCTTGTGAATCTGTTGTGAATGGTTCTTCTGGCTAGTGAGGAAACCAGTGGTAAGACCTGAGATATTTGATATCCTGGTTTTAGGTTCTACCGTGGTACTCATCAATTTATAGTAGATTTTGTATACTATAGCCAGTTCTTGCATATCTTTTTTCATTGATATGCCATCTGTCTTGACTCTCAGTCTTAGACAGTGAGCTGCATCTTTCAAGCTGGTTGAGAAATTTGGGAAGCAGTTGAAGTATGCCACTTGATTGCATAGAGATGCCTCAAGGGTTCCCAACAGACTAGCTTGAAAATCTGTTAGTCTATTGTCTTGGAGGACACATAGAACTGAAAGTTTATGCCTTCTCGGGCTAGAAGTTTTATGCCTACTTGGACTGCTCCAATATGCATAAATTGATAATTTTTTGCTCTTAATCGGGCCACTTCTGCAGGAGTGATCATCAGTAGATCGGTTTCTCCTGTTGTTGACGGGGTTGTGAATTCTAATAATTTGAAGTGATGGCTATCCATCAGATCAAATGTTCCCCTTTTGTAGATTTGTTTGAAATCTAACTTGAATTGAGGCGTTTTTCACCTCATGTTCGATTTCATTATCTTCGAACTCTTCAGCATTTAGGAGTTGTACTCCTTTCTTTTTCCCGAAGATGCCCATCATTTTGACATCTCTTGTGTTTTTCGGGCTTTCATACTGAATACTAGTTTGACTAGTAGATGGTCCAAGAAAAATCATGTTCGGAACAGGATTCTTCTCAGGTTTTTCTAATGGTTTAAATCCATTAGCTTTCTTTATTTTTACTGTAGGCACTTTCTTGTCCTTCAGTATATTTTTCATAGAATCTAGCATTTTTTGTTGTTCATTGATTTTTCTACTAACACTTGTTAGCTTTTCTTCTTCCGTTTTTGGAAGTTCCTTGATATAATCTTTTTTTTTTTTCAATTTTTCTAATTGGTAGATTATAGCAGGTAGTTTTTCTAGATGATCTTGACATCTAGATAATTCTTTTAGGAGGGTCTGATGTTTCTCATCAGAGGATTTCAATAGAGAATTCAACTTCTCTAATATTAAATTAGACATTGTCCCCATTAGGGGATTCCCCTTTTGAGCTATTTTACAAACTTTGATACCAGTGATATGCGGATCTAACCAATGCTCAAATAATCAAGAGGTTTTTGTTCTTCTTGAAGAGTATATAAGATATCTTCAATATCTTGTTCAATTTTATAGATTCTTGTTTGCAATCTATAAATGATATCCCAGTAATTGGGAGTTTCTCTGCTAGTACTGTTACAGATAGCAACTAACTCAAGTCTATCAATGACTGAAATTATGAATAGTAAATTTAACTGCTTACCTTTGAATATAGAGGATGAATTATAGCTGCAAATATAATCTAAACAAACAATTTCAAGATGGGCCCACCACGCTTTATCAAAAAAATAATATAAAAAAAGTTGTGATAAGAAAGAAAAGGAAAAGATGATAGAGAGGGGTAGTAGTGGGATGAATAGTGAGTGGTTTTGAAAAGTAGAGAGAAAAAGTGGAAAGTTTTGTGTGAGTAGGAATAAAAATAAGTTGTTGGGGTGTATGGGGAGTATAATGCTAGATTTGGGGTGTATGAGAATTATTCCTTTAAATTTTATTTTCATAAGAGGGTAGAGATACATTTTAATTTTTAGGGACAATGATAAAAGAGGTCATTTTAAAGTGTATTATAATCTAGGTACCACAAATGTCCTCATGATAATTAAGATCATCATTTAACAATCTAACACTAATAATAATAACAATTAAGAAAACTGCCACTGGCAGCTCTCTCCCTCTTCAAGCCCGTATGAACTCTTATCAAATGCGCCTCCGATCTGCGACAACTGCACCTCTGAGGTCGTCGCCTTCTGCTGCTCCACCAAAAATGGACCTCTACCACGAGTGTGATGGGTCATTAACCGGTGGCTGAAGAAGATGACGAGGCCACTACCCGACCCAAATCCGAAGAAGAGAACGCAGTCGGATCAAATTGGAGAAGAGAATATTTCACCGATCGAAATCGCATCGGAAGAAGAGAACACAGCAACGGTGAAACCCCTATCGGATGGAGAGAAGGCAAGCATGCCCTGTCTATGGTTGGTAGAAAAGACCAAGGACAGCAGGCCGTCTTCGTAAATGGTAATTGTATGGCCGTATTCAAAATTCAGTTGGATAGGTGTTGAGAGAAAATCTGCACACTGTGAGCGTAAATGTCACCCAACATAATTTCACTCGTATTCATTTAGTGAATGAGTTTTTATTATTTTGGGTTCGACCCATTCAAGACGGAATGTGTCTCTTAATTACAATCCCCTGTTACAGGGAAACACCCTTTGATTCCATTTATGAAGAAGAAACCAATTGATGGGATGTGTGTTTGTTTGTTTTTGCGCTGCACCCGGATATTTATGGGTTGCCTACGTACCCTTGGAAAGGGATCAAGCCACTCGTAGTTCAAGATTTCCAATGGGTGAATGACCCATTGGAGGGTATTGCTTTTTGGAATAGGAATAGTGTTTGGACGAATTTGGTGTGAGTGAACCAGGGATTCGATTTGTTTTGGATTTGTTTGGGGAGGCTATGACGTTTCCTGGTGTTTGACGGAATTTGACTGATGCGGTCAAGGATTCGGATTGGATGAACCAGGGAGTCAGGGATTTTATTTGGAAAGGCTGTGACGTTTCCTGGTGTTTGGCAGAATTTGACTGATGAGGTCAGGGATTCGGATTGGATGAACCAGGGAGTCAGGGATTTTATTTGGAAAGGCTGTGACGTTTCCTGGTGTTTGGCAGAATTTGACTGATGAGGTCAGGGATTCGGATTGGATGAACCAGGGAGTCATGGATTTTATTTAGAATTGCGGTTGCATCTAGGGGGTCGCTAGATTGCCTACATACCCTCGGGGAGGGATCAAACCGTTGTAGTTCTTGAGTTTGTATTTCTGGTCGACAGATGTACATATATTTATTTTTGGATCTGTTGAATGTATTTCTTCTGCAGACACTCGAATTTAATGTTGGCACTCGATGTATTGAATCTTGTACTGGGCCGTATGAATGGGCTTTTGCGTTGTCGACAAACGAATTTGGCCAGGCCCGAACACCGAGGTGAACTGTTTAGAAATGGGCTTCAAGATCTGTGGATGGGCAATTTAGGAAGCCCATGGATTGGGCACCCATTAATTTATATCCACACCAATTTGAGCCCCATTTATGCATTGGGCCATCTGGTAAAGGCCCTGCAGCAGGCATACTCCCCATCTCAGGTTATCTCTGTCTTTTTTTTTTTTGGGGAATATCTCTAGCAGTCTAAGATGGAGACCGAACTGGAGACGGAAACTGGCTGTTAGAGTTTGAAACGGAGAAGGAGTTGTGCTATAGATGGATTGAACTCAATGTCCAGATTCTGCACTGGATTTTCTGCGTTTGAGATTGGGTAATAGCTTCGATCCTCTCACTTCTCCTCTGTACCTCCAATTTCTCGTTGTGTACTGACTGGCTTTAATCAATCTTACCCAGATCTGCTGCTGCGGGTTTATTTCCAATTACGGTACTTGGTGGATTAGTCGTGTGCAGGAACGAAAAGCAGGTGCAATTCTTCTTCTGGTAATAGACTGGTACGACCTTTCTATGAATGGCACGATCAATCAAATATGCTTTTAGACCACCGCTTCAGGTTTTGACTCAATTGCATACTTTGTCTCTTTTCAAAGGCTTGGAAATTGGCCATCATCGTTTTTTTCATGCCTTTCATTCTCTGACCCGTGACAAATGTTCTGGTCTTTGTCTTTTGCATATTAAAGAGACCTACAGCACACCATGACTCAATAATTGATTATATAGGCTTAGAAGCTTATCTTGCAGCACATATATTCAATTATGTAATTTGAAGCCTCAGCTTTGGAGTATATTTTGAAAGGCCTATATTTAAAGCCTTTCTTCCATTGTCTGCAGGTTTTGGACGTTTCTCCTTGATTAAAATTCTGGAAAGGTGAAGCTATTTGCACTACACTTTGCCTTGCTGCACTTTGAGTTTGTAATTGCCACCAAGTGTGCCAGATTGAACCATGAAAGCCATGGTTTTGTCATCTTGTTAGCATGATTCCAGAAACAACAAAAACAATTGAGTTTATATGTGTTCCCAGCTTGCATCCACCACATAATTAAACTTTGCCATAAGTTTAAGTCTTTATCTAAGCTTTGACGCCATGTTGCTACTACCTTACTAACCACGTAGAAGCTGATTAATAATTAAAGTTGCCACCATGTTCTGCTTTGATTATCACCACCGTTTCAAACATAGGAAGCACTCAATCTTGTTAATTAAATCACCAATTCTGAGAACCAATAAATGAATTTAATTATCCTTGTCTTAGTTCCAGAACGTAATTTTGCTTTTCAACTAACAATTGACACGAAAGCTTCTGTATATGCAAGCTTAATTGAGCCACCGCCGCCAAGCCCCGGAGATCAATTTCAGAGAGGTAATTAAGTACTGCAAAGAGCAGCAATCTTGCTAACCCTCTTCTTTTATGCAGGTTACAGAGGCAGAACATTAAAGGTGAGGCTTTGTATTTCTCTGCTTCGCATGTTGGATTGGTAGCTTAGGATTTGTACTTCTTTTTGGAAGTGGTGGTGGAAAAGTTTTGATATGATGGAAGGAGAAAAGCAAGGCAGCAGGGGAAGCTTTTTATGTATTGCTGAGATTGAAGGAAGAAACTGTGGCGTCTTGTGCAGATTTTTTAGAAACAGAACGTGACCATTCATGAATGACCCTATGTTCCAGCGTTAGCAACTGCAGCAGCCAAGCACGTTGAGACTTCGGCCGTTCATGAACGACCATATCAGTCTAAACGCAAGAGAAGTTCTCTCGGCCATGGTTGTTTTCAAAAGGGTATTGGTTGTTCATGAACAGCCCCCTTTGCTTGAAGCAAACCAGTTAATTCTTTCCCAAAGAAGACAAGAACAACATGACGCAGCGTATACCTGGACGTCTCCTTTTCGAGCTGCTTTGATTTTGCCCTGTGTTTTGGCAGAGCCTTGGCTTCTTGCTTTCTGATTTTTCTTCTCTTTCTCCCTTCTGTGTGTATCTTTTGTATTTCTCCCCCTCTATGTAGTATTTTCTGCCCATATATTGTAGTCATTGGATAGGTGTAACCGGATAGATAACTACTTGTATTTTGTACTTGAATTTGAATAACAAGTCTATCCTTATCACTTGTTATCTTCATGTATATCTGAACTGGCCAATCTGTTGAACAACAGAACCTATCCTTGACGTCATTCAAAACCAAAAGACTTCATAATATAATTGAATAACCCCCTTGCTTGTTGTTTGAACTTGGTCAAAGATATGTGACAAAGCTTGTCTGCATGTATTTCTTTTTTCTTTGCCACGGCAGCTGTATATATATTTTGCAACCAATTTTCAAAATTTTTTTTTTTTACGTCTCAACAATAGGCTGGTTTCTGTAGTCATCCAAAACATGCACACAAGAATTCAAAGTCAAAATGTTAATGAAGTGAAATTTTTTTGCATGATTATGCTTGTAGGCCTTCGTCTATCACAAACTTTTGTCTTTGTCCTTGGAGATGCAAGGAAAGTAGGAAACAACTTACCTTGCTATAATTCTGTTCCTGAGCTTGTTTTGCACTATAATTACTATTACTTAAAGGGTTTCTCGTATATACGTAGTTTTGTCTCTTTACCTGATAGTTATGCTGTTATAGAATAAATTAAACTCGAACCGTTTCACCTTGGTGTGTGTTCATTGCAATGTGTCTAAAATTTGGTAATGGATTCTCTTGAAATATATCCGCGTCTGTTTTCTTGTTTTCATCCCACAATCTATGAAAAGTAGGACATTTGGAAACCAGTAAGGGGTAGTTTTGTTCAAATTGTGAGATTAAATATGTTGTAGTTGGTTTTCTTTTTTGTTTTGGTTCTTTTACATGCTGTGGGGGTGAAAATTTCGAGAATAAGATTCGAGAAGGAGCAAGGACGAGTATCTCATCAAGAGAAGAAATATCTAGCTAAGGAAGAAATATCCCGTCGAGAGAGATTTGGTTATGGCGAAAATCTCTCAAGGAGGAATTCGGTTATGGCGGAATCCCTCAAGAAGGAATTAGCTCAAGGAGGGATTCAGTTACGGCAGAATCCCTCAAGGAGGAATTAGCTCAAGGAGAGATTCGGCTAGGGCGGATTGCCTCAAGGACGGATTAGCTCAAGGAGAGATTAGGTAGGGCGGATTCCCTCAAGCAAGAATTAGCTCAAGGAGAGATTAGGTTGCGGCAGATTCCCTCAAGGAAGGATTAGTTCAAGGAGAGATTCGGTTACGGTGGGATCTTTCAATGAGAAATGAGTTCAAGGAGGGATTCAATCAAGGGAAAACTTGTTCAAGGCATGGTCACTAGCATGGTCAGTTACTTAGTTATTAACATGTGATTAACAGTGACTTGGCTACTGACAGTTACTTGGTTAGTGATATGGTCAATGACATGGTCAGTTATTTAGTTAGTGACATGTGATTAACAGCGACTTGGCTATTAACTTGTGACTTGGCTACTGACAGTTACTTGGTTAGTGACATGTAATGTGACATGGTCAGTTACTTAGTTAGTGACATGTGATTAACAGCGACTTGGCTATTAACTTGTGACTTGGCTACTGATAGTTACTTGGTTAGTGACATGTAATGTGACATGGTTAGTTACTTAGTTAGTCACATGTGATTAACAGTGACTTGGCTATCAACTTGTGACTTGGCTACTGACAGTTACTTGGTTAGTGACATGGTCAGTTACTTAGTTAGTGACATGTGATTAACAGTGACTTGGCTATTAACTTGTGACTTGGCTACTGACAGTTACTTGGTTAGTGACATGGTCAGTTACTTAGTTAGTGACATGTGATTAACAGTGACTTGGCCAGTGACCTCACTAACTAGGGATTTGGTCTGGACAATGATTTCACTGACCAGGGATTGACATTGACATATTCATGACTGTGACATGGCCAGTAACTTGGCCACTAACATAGCCAGTGACTTGATGGTTTGAGCATGTGAGACTGCACAACAAAGACAAGTTACAAAAAGCAATATGTCAAAAAATTAGTATCTCAAATACAATGGTCGGTGACATTTGTATAATAGTGACATGGTCAGTGACATGCAATGTGACCTGGCCAGTGACATGAAATGTTATATAGGCACTGTACTATTTCTAGAAAGCTAATTTGCATATCTAGCAGCTCCGCCAATGACATCAACATGTTTTACTTGCTTCTCTTTTTATACCTCAAGTAATTGATCTCATAAACTAAAGGCATGGTGCAAAAAGTATAATTGAAGGCAGTAAAAACAAAGTTCACAAAACAATCGTCTAACAGTCGATTGCTACCCGTTTTTACAAGAAATGCTCCTGCACATGAGGACTCATAATTATTCTATGCTAAACAAAACAAAACCAAAACCCAAAACAAAAAAAACAAAAAATGAACAAAAAAGAAAGAACCAAATATGTTCCTTAAACAAGGACCAAGATGGAAGCTAAATATACCAGCCTTTACGTGCTGTAAACATTTAGTATTGGGAATCTTAATTGTTTCATTTAACAAAGCACAATGAAGCGAAATGAGGTCACTTGCAGCAAGCTCAAATTTCTCTTGGGCACTCTATCAAACACCTTGTGTGCATCTCTCATACTCCCACACCTCCCATACATTTGGATCAATTTAACATTTAACTGGATATATCCCCTAAAAGGCGCCAGCTTCATGCCAAGAGGATAGGCATCGTCATGAGAAAAGACTCATATAGGTTGACAGTATGAGGTACAAAAAAATGAGTGGAAGAATAAAGATTTGATAGCTGCTAGGCAAGTATTGACATTCTATGAGAGGTCAACATTACTGAACACTATTCATTATTACATATTGAAAAAGAATGGGTGGAATAGGAAGCTCCTGATAACCACACAAATTAAAGTTACTCAAGTAACTCCATGGTGAAGGATGATGCAAATATTGGTGTACTGGGATCCAAAGCTGGGATCACCTGTTTAGAGCAAAAAAATGTATCAACTACAAAGATGAAACCCAGGACAATAATATTCAAAACAAGTTTTAGTTCTATTAACTATAAATAGGACATAATGTACGCAACAAAAATCTTTTATTTAGCTTTTTCTATACTACCAGGTTTTACTGAGCTAAATGGAATTTCAAAGAATCAGAAAGAAACTTTACCAAAGGCAAAATGGAATTTCAAAGAATCAGAAGGAAACTTTACTAAGGGCAACGCACCAATGTGATCTTCATGGCCATGTGCAATGACAATTGCTTCAATTTTGTGTTTCCATTTTCTGATATCTTTTGGACTCCGAGTTCATCCAAGCTGAAATCACATATCACATATGATCTAGGGTCAGGGGATAAACAGAAGAAAAGAGAAACAAGATAAGGATCACTTTCAGCAAACTTGAACCAAATACAACTAGAAATCTACTCTCATTTCAGAAGTTCATTTTCAACAATATTTGAATGTATGGTGCGGTTTTAATCCGCCCTTACATAATACGATTTCAAAATATGACAATTCTACTAAAATAAACTAAATCCATGGTGGCGATACCGCAGAAGAAGATATCGGCTTTACCGTCGGTGATGAAAACGAAGAGATCGGAGTAATCTCCGAGGCGGGTGAGGTCTTCCAATAGGGAAACGCTTCTGGAGGTCGAAGAGGAAGATCAGAGCTTAAGTTCGGGTTTTCGGATCCTCGAGACGCTCCAACACTGATCTCAGAGTAGAGTAGGCGGCATCGCCGAACTGTTGGCACCGCTTCAAGAACTCGTCCACCAATCCCAATGAGTCAATGACGCATTGTTCTTCGCCATTCACACTCTCAAGGAGGTATGTGTCTGTGTGGTGGAGGAGGAGAAGCTAGACAAAGAATTGGCTTTAAAGGCATTGGAATTAACAAAATTGAAAACTGACCTTTTTTAACATTACATTATTATTCATAAAGACTAAATTAATATTATTAACACTTCATAACGGACTTTTTTATCCAGTGAAAAACTACGTGACATTTTTATCATTTCAAACTCTAATGTGACCTTTTCCATCATTTCCCTTAATTTTTAATTGAACTTCTATTTTTATTAACATATTATTTAATCAAAAATCTAGTAAACAAGATTATTTAAGGGTCATTCACCCCATTTCTAGAGATTCTTTTCCCACTTACCCCATTAAGTTTTTTTAATTCTCTCTAACCCAAAACACTCTAAGGAGGTCTTCCCTAATACTCCATTAGGATTTTGTTTTTGTTTTTTATTTTTTTAATACCATTTTACCCTCACCCTTTTGTTACTTAGAGAGAGAGAGAGAGGAAATGGAAGAGAGAGAAACCATAGGAGACTTCGCTGGAGCCCCGTCACCGGCCATCGGATTTCAGCCAACTTTCGTCGGAATCCTGTCACTTACTACCTACCCCAATAGACATCTATTGCCTCTTAATAAACGTTATTGCCCCCTAATAGAAGTCTATTGCCCCCCCCCCCCCCCCCCCCCCCCCCCCCAATAGACTTCTATCAGCCAGTATTGCCCCCCAATAGACGTCTAATAGACGTCTATTACCCCCAAATAGACGTATATTATCCTCCAATTGAATTTTCGATTGCCAGAATATGAACTAATCTCCCAAAATTTAGACAATAAAACTTTGTTTAAAGAAAAAAAAACGAAGAGATTATATCAATTTAAAAACGTCTATTGCCCCCCAATAGACATTCAAAACTGTTTTTTTTTTCTTTTTCTTCTGTCCCATTACTTAAAAAAAAAATTTTGATTTGGGCACCCACGTCAATAGCTGGACGCCATTCTCACCGGTGCTTCGGAGCTCCGACTCCAAGATATCCTACCAGGTGTTGGACTCCGGCAAGGTAGCTTCGATCGGAGTTGCTTCGTCATCTTTAGGAGTGGATGATGCTTCTCTAATCAGCGCCGCAGATGAAAAAAAAAAAATTAAAAAAAAGGCCAGATCGCCGAAATCGACCAGAAGCTCGGGGTTGTAAACGGAGGCATTTGTGGTACGCTCCAAGGCCTAAGGATGTCAGTGGCGGTCGCTCCGTACTCGAGTCTACTCAACGCTCCCTACTCGAGTTGACTCAGCGCTCCCTGCTCGTCGCCGTCCGATCTCAACAGAGTCCTCGAACTGTGGTGTCGTCTCCGGCCTCTGCGGTGCTCTCGACCTCCAAGGCACTATGATCTCATGATTTTGACAGCAGTTGGAGAGAGAGAGAGAGAGAGAGAGAGAGAGAGAGAGAGAGAGAGAGAGAGAGAGTTGCAGATCAGAATGGAATGAGAGAGAGGAGAAAGAAGATGGCATGAGGTAGTTTATTAATTAGCCTTAGGGCAAAATTGTCATTTAGCTGTTAAATGGGTTAATGGGAATAAAAAACTGTTGCTGGGGTAAGTGGGCTAATTTTTTGTGCTTTGGGTCAGAGACCCTAAATAAATGGGTATTTTCGTCAAACTATTCTTGAATATAGGTCATGTGTTCTGCACATGTCAGTTTTTTTTTTTTATTTTTTTTTTTAAGAATAGTTAATTTACAGAAGGCACATACATCAGATGTTGTCTTATACCTGCACATGTCAGTTTTTAACAAAACATTAATGGAAGTTAGTGATAGGTACCATTTAAAATGAAATCGAAAAGTTCAGGTACTGGTTGTGATCAAAATTGAAGTTTAGGTATCATCGATAAGATAGAGGATAAGTTCAGGTACCATTTGTAATAATCATGATTGATGTGGAGTCTGCGACCTCTTTGTTTGGTTAGAAGACATGTTGCAAACTAGCCCGCATTTCCTTTGCCTCCATTGATTTCTCATGGGCTTTGTAAGTGCTTTTCTGTTTGGGCTTAATAGCTTGAAAAGATGGGTTTACTTAGATAATGACTCTTTTGTCAGGCCCAGGAGAGTGGGTCGTTATGTGTAATCTTGTCGAATTATAAAACAGTTGACAATTTCTTCTTCTTCATAAAAAAAAAAAAAAAAGAGTTTAATTGTTACTAGGGAACAAAATCAATTATTTTATGAGTAATGGGAAAATGTATAAATTTGGTGAGGAAATGAGACTAATTTCCCTAAAATTAAGGTATTCAAGCATTTCCCAAAAAAAAATAATAATAATAATAAAAATAAATAAAAGATATTGGTTACAGACTTATCAGTAGTGAAAACCTACATGAGTCTAGGAGACCATTCTTCTGACCCTGAGAAATGCCCTTACGGGCTACAGACGTGCAGCCTTGTTCCCAACTTTCCATCATGGAAAATGGAAGCAAGAGAAGAAACCTGCAACAGCTCCATCAACATCTTTATTTCTTCTAGTAGTATACCCTCCACAGCGTAAACCACCAAAATATCTTTCATATTACTACCTGGTTCATTTGAAATTTCTAAAATTTACAAAATGTCTTATAATAAAATTGGAAAAAAGTCTTATATAATACCCTAATTTTAGGCTATTTAACATTTTCGTACCTTAAGTTTAAAAACTATCAAATTGGTATCTTAATTGAATATTCATCTTTAACATTGACCAAGGTATCAATAACAAAATCATGGATTGTCATGTGCCTTTTTTTCAAGGATACTTTTGTAAAATGTCAGCTGCAAATTGCAATTTAATATTTGGACAAGTATTAGTTTTTTTTTTCTTTTTAGTATTTAGTTTGTTTCTCACAAATCTATGTAATTAATTTTTAGATACCAAACTTAGCAAGCAATCCCCAATATCAAACCCTAATTTAAAAAATCAAACAAATGAAATCAAACCCTAAGCGGCAAGAAAAGTCAGTTGCTTGCGAACGGCGTCACCAACTCCAAATGTTAAATAAAAGGGAAAATGACCACTTACCCATAGAATACCGAATACAACCCCATACACTCCACCAACTTATTTTCAACCCCACTCACACAAAAGTTTTCTCTTTTTCTCCCAACTATTCTTTTCACTTAATGCTTATCTCATTAATACCCCTCTCTCTTGCTTTTACTATTCTTTTGTTTCCTTTTATTTTATTTTGATGAAACGTGGTGGGCCCATCTTGAATTTATTTGTCTAGATATAATTGCTGCTAAATTGTATCCTCTAGCAAGGCTAGCATAGCAATTAGCATTCATGTTTGTTCATAATTGCTACAAATTGTTGTAGAGAATTGGATAATTGTATTGTATTCATCTCACCATGAGGTTTATATAGGGTTACATCATGTATACAAAAGGCAATACATAATAGCTATACTAATCAACCGCACATTACAAGTATGTCAATCGCATACATTACGAGTCTGTCAATTGCATACATTATAAGTCTGTCAATCGCATACATTAAGCAATATCTATTGCATGAATATTCATTATCATTTACAACACTCCCCCTTGGATATTCCATGTCAATAGTGTTGCCTCTACTATGCGCTTCTAAGTTGCCTCGTCAAAAACCTTGCTAAGTAATAAAAACCCTGTGGGAAAAAACAACTTTGGTCAAAGGAGAAAAAGAGCACAACATGCGTGAATGTGGAGTAGTCGACATCCTTTCACACTCCCCCTTGTGCCGCTCAAACTTGGTGATGACGTTTTGATCGTTGCCTCACTAAAAACCTTGCCAGGTAACAAAAACTCTATAGGACAAAAATAACATTGGTCGAAGGGCAAAAAGAGCACAACATGTCATTCACTCTTCGAGATCGAACATGTAGACATCATACCTACCCCAGATGTCAAGGTATCCCCCTGATTTCTACAATTATGGGAGTTCGGATAACTATCTTAATCTGATGCTTTTCACATGTTTCTCGAAGGTGGATTTAGGTAACGACTTGGTGATGATATGATCAGCTACTATCAATGATATGATCTGCTAATGTTCAAATTGAATTGATCTGCTACTTTATATTTTATGATTTATGTTAATGATATGATATTCATTGTTTATGGTTCAAATTGGCTACTGTGTGGAGGTGCAAAAGGGTGATGACACAAGAAATAATCGAACAAAACCAGTGAGAAGAAAAGCTCCAGCACGTAGGAAAAAGTGCAGTAGCAGAACTGGACGAGTATGAGTGCAGCGAGTGCAGTAGCAGGATTGGACGAGTGTAGTAATAGGATTAAGCGATGACGAGTACAGTAGCAGGACAAGTGCAGTAGCAGAACTAGACGAGTATGAGTGCAGCGAGTCCAATAGCAGGATTAGGTGATGACGAGTGTAGTAGCAGGACAAGAGTACGAGTGCAGTAGCAGAACTAGACGAGTATGAGTGCAGCGAGTGCAGTAGCAGGATTAGGTGATGATGAATGCAATAGCAGAACATGAGTGCAAGTGCAATAGCAAAACTGGACCAGTATGAGTACAGCGAGTGCAGTAACAGATTGGACGGGTGCAGTAGCAGGATTAGGTGATGATGAGTGCAGTAGCAGGATTAGGCGATGATGAGTGCAGTAGCAGAACTGGACGCGTATGAATACAGCGAGTGCAGTGGCAGGATTAGGCAATGATGAGTGCAGTAGCAGGATTAGACGATGATGAGTGCATCAGCAGAACTGGACGAGTATGAATACAGCGAGTGCAGCAGTAAGATTGAGCGAGTGCAGTAACAGGATTAGGCGATGATGAGTGTAGTAGCAGAACATGAGTAGCAAAACTAGACACGAGTACAAGTGCAGTAGCAGAACTTGACGAGTATGAGTGTAGCGAGTGCAGTAGCAAGATTGGACGATGAGATGAGAGTAGTAAGAGAGTGAGGTCTGAGATTCTTTCTCTTAGCAACATGTAGAAGAAAGAATTTTTTTTTTTTTTTTTTTTTACTTTTGAGAAGTAACATAAATAGATTATTCTCAGAAAAGAAGAGAAAAAAAAAAGTAACATAAATGGATTATTCTCAGAAAAATGAAAAAAAGTAATATAAAGGAATTAAAAGTCAAAAGGAGTAGTTAAGAGGGAAAAAAATAACATAAACGGATTATTCTCGGAAAAAATATATATAAAAGGATTAGAAGTCAAAATGAGTAGTTAAAGATTAAAAAAAAAATTAACTCATGACATGTGGCAAGTGGAGAGCAGATTGTCCTTATTTGTAAAATTTAATCCTTATAAAGGGATTACAAGTCAAAATAAGTAATTAAAAGTAAAAAAAATAAATTAATTCATGACATGTGGCAAGTGGAGAGTATATTGTCCTTAAATGTTCAAAACCAAATGTTGTGGAGTTTTTTGTGTTTTGAAATCCTATCAACGGAGTATATGTAGTTTGCTAGTATTATTACACCTAGTGACCTAGAAGGCCTAGAATCAAGTTAAGATAAGCCCACTTGGTCTATTTGATATTTATTTTTGTTCATATATATTCGCCAAATGCTTCATGATGGTTCCGCATAACCTGCATTGGAAAGGCAGTGTAAAACACTTGCTATCAGTAGCTATGCTTAAGAAACGAAGAGATGCATGCTGGAAACTTACAAAGGAAGTTGCTCACCAAGAACAACCTAAAGGGATTATGCATCCAACCTTACCAGATTGTCAATAATCTCATCCTCTGGTATGACGTGAAAATAGACCTGTATCACAACACCATTAACCATATATTATCCTTCCCAAACTACCTATAAAAGGATATAGCTTCTGAAATTTTTACTCAAACAACTTGATTGTTCATTAGGAAGAGGTTACTTAAGAAAATGAGCTTAACAAGTGAAAAATTAAGTACCTCTGTGTTAAGGGGGGTTTCTTTTTCCTATTTTAAGGTTGGTCACAAGTACAGATCCTATATCTCCTGCATCCATTATGGTAGCAAGTCAATATATTAGGCTAACCTAAAGAAATACGTGAGATCATGTTCTTAAGGACTTTATATAATTATACTGTTATATTGTGTAACCATCTATACATATCATGCAAGTATTCCATCTATTATCCATATAAGTGGACCATAGACTTACAATGTTCGTAGCATTTGTTTCAGATACATAGTCATCCTTGTCAAGCATGATTGCATCATCAGCACTAGCATTATTGCCTTCTATTCCAAAACCTTCAACCCAATTCATCATACCTAATAATCTAAATTATATGTTATACAAAATTCTCTCCACCTAAACAAGCTATTTAATATCCAATTCTTTCATTCAACAGCAGCCACTGGACATTCAACGATTAAGAAAATAGCACGAACATGAAACTTGGTAAAACAAGGAAATATGACCTCTTTAAGAGTAAATCCCCAGTTCCTTTTGACCTCCTTCGAACCATCAAAATTCCAACTTGACTACTTCCTCCAGCACCAAGTGTCCAATGCACTCAGCTTTCAGGGTTTCTGAAGAGAACTCCTCTTGCCTAAAGCATGAAATTTTCGTCCATCTCTGCAAAAATGCCCCAAAACAAATATAAAAAAACTAACACGAACAAGTCTCATCTTCTTTCTGATATAATTGATGCCATCAACAATACATACAGCTCTAACTAACTAAACTAATTAACAAAGCTACGATTTTTCAGGCATTCGCAGACAGCGAAATAATATGAAATTAAATATCAAACATCATTATCACCCTTCTGCGCACTGTGTCAACTAGGTATGAAGCCAATCCAACCTCAATCGTAATTTCCCCATCCCAGCAAGTACTAGCAAAGAAACTATCTTGTTAAATACCAAGAGAAAAACAGATATTACCATCAAGTCATCAACATGCTTTGTTATTGTAATCAAGTCATCAACATGCATGACAACCAAGATCGAAATCAAAATATTAACACCCAGAAAATCAAAACCTTAAATTAAATAGAGATTAACAAAAACCACATTAGAATAACAAAAGGCATCAGAAATACCCATACCCAGAAGATCAAGTACGAGTCTTCATGCATCATCAAACCCAATATCTCAGAAAAATAAATCGATCTAGTCCTTGCTGTGGTGGCGGAGATCGTGCTCAGACTTCAACCACCAGGGCACCATACTTGGATTTCAAATGAAACTCGATAACCCAGAGAAGAGGAAATAATTACATCAACCGATCTGGACCTTGGCCATCGATCTGGACCTTGGCTATGGAGTAGAAAAGAACACCGAAACTTCTTCAATCTCTGAAGTTGAAAAACAGGAAATAAGAAGACAAGATGGCACCACTAGTGAGGATTGAGGACATGAAATATGAATCAGGAACTACTAGCTACACAGTACACACACAAGTAGAGATTATAATCTCAGATCAGAATCTCAGATCGGTGAAAATCAAAGACAGACGAAATTGAAGTTACCTTTAAGAGAGATACTGAAAGATGGAATGACCGGACCCGACCCTGAAATCCGAGGTGGCCCTGCGGGGCCCACCTTAGAGATAACTCTACCGAGAACTGGTCGAGTCACCCCTAAAGTGGACTACCCAAAACAGTAACTCACAATAGATCAGAGCCAAACAAAGAAGTGCGGAAGCTATTCGTCAACTATGCCTCGAACCATGTACGCCCGACCTCAACTAATAGCGTCTGCAAACTGGGCATTAGAAACAGAAAGGTCCAGGGGAAAGTAGACAAAAAACGTTAGCGTGAGTGGACAAAAATAAACAATTTAAGAGAAAAAGGATTTCATACTTTCCCACAAATTTAAATTTATAAAATCTCGATGCATGCAACGTTTATAAAACGTATTTCTTTAAACTCAAAAACTCGTGAAAAATATACCAGCCCCGCTGGTTAAGAGAAATCGGACTAGCCCCGCTAGTCAAATAATAATATAAAAGTAGAGGAAGAAGATAGCCATACGAATGAGCCTCTCAGGCTCGGGTGATAGCCTCCCAGGCTAAAGTACTCCCATATACTCCCGTTATATACTCACACGCCACTAAGTTAGCGATTAGGATACTGGGCTTCAGCATTACTGTCACAAAGACAGTAACCAGCGCTACAAAGGCGGACGGGCTTCGGTGATCCCATCACCTCGCCACAAAGGCGGAAGATCAATGCTAGCAATGATAATAGTCACCCAAAGTATGGCAAAAGAAAATCCGAAAACCACATAAATCCATAAAACTTCCCCAACTCTCGCAAATGAATTTCCAACGACGTGTCCCACACGCCAACATAATCTCAAGTTCAAAAATAAATAGGCATAATCTCCATAAATCGAAACAAAACCAACTAGCTTTGTACCTTACACACTTGATGAATACCACAGCACCGAAGAGTACACGATGGGGAACCGCTGCAGTCAGGCCATCACTCGAGAGGTACTAGGCAACACCAAGCATATAAGGTAACAGAATAGAAACGAGTCTACAGAACCTAACAACTTAATGCTCTGATACCAAATTGGCCGTTGAAATTTTTCCAGAAAAACCCAAGAACCCTAGGACTTGAAATCGTCGATTCGACCTCCACACTGCAAATCGTGGCTCAAGGCTAGGGGCAAAATGATCCATGGCAAAAACCGAACCTTCGATCTCAGTTTGGTGGCTGGGGACCGCCGGAATCGCCGGAAATCGATGAAACCTCCATTCGGCTACAGTAAACTTCGTGGCTCAATTCCGAGCTCCTCCGGTCGAGCCACCGCAAATCACCACCCCAGGCGTGACAGGGAAGAGAGGGCAAGTCTGCCGGTGCCCGGATTCCGTCGTGGGTCTGCCGGAGAAGGAAGAATTCAAAGGAAGAAGAAATCGGCCGAAGAGGAAGAAAGGGTCGGGGGAGAGGAGAGAGAAAAGTCTGGTAGGTTTCCAAAAATGGAAACTTACCACAGTAACTTGGATATTTATAGAAACTTACCACATGAACAGTAACTTTAGTATTTCGCTTATAACTTTTACATACGAACTCCGATTTTTAGGTACCACATATGCACGCTCTCGGTTTAACGTCCTCTACAACTTTCATGCAGAACATTTTCTCAAACTTTGACCCAAACAAAAAGTCAACTATTAGGGCCACTAAAAGTACTTAACCGACAGTAAAAGTGAAAGTAAAGGTCATTTACCATCCAAATGACTAGTAAACCAGTAAATTCAGGTTCGGGACGTTACATGGAAAGCTTTTGACTTCGGGTTCGGGAGGCTTCGTCATGTCTTCGTGTTGTCGGAATTGATGGCGGCGAAAGGTCCAGGCTCTGATAGCGGTGAATACACGAAAAGACAAACGAAATGGAAAAGGTCGGGGCTGAGAGCTGAGTGGCTGAGGAAGAACTGAAGTGAGGCAGTGAGAATTAGAGTGCTTAGCTGGTCTCTTAAGTCTTAACCCTAAAACAAAACGACTTCGTTTTGTCATATGTGAACTGTATTTCGGTTCGGTTCGGTTTTTACCGAGCCGAAATCGAAAACCGAACCAAACATAATCGGTTCAGTTTGGTTTTTTTTTGCGGTTCGGTTTTTTTCTGTACTGTTTTGTTCGGCTTCGGTTCGGGTTTCGATGCAATTTTTTTTGTTTTCGATTTTCGATTTCGTGAGCCCACCCTATGTCCCACATCGGAAATGTAGAGTAGAAGGAGACTTCCTTTAGCTATAAAAGGGAGTCCTCCCCTTCTTCGAAAAAAGGATGGGATCTGTTTCAGTGGTAGCTAGAAACGAGGTTATCATGAGAGCTTCCATCTCCGAGATCCGTACCTGCCAACCATGAACAGAGGTAGAGGGAAGACCGGGCTAGCCGGCCTTTGACCCTCCGATGTCTAAGTCAGATACATGTAAAAATGTATACTAGGTAGGAGTAAATTGAGAGTGGTGGCTTACCTTGAATGAGTGGAGAGAATGTATTTATAGTGTGGGGATGGGCTTGTCACCCCTTTGTTTCCAATGTGGGACTAGTTGTGGTCCACCTGATACCACTAGTGTATGGTATCGTTATCCTTTTAAGTAGCTAGTAAGCGTTGTGCTTCCGATATTTGTGTCTAGGCGGTATATATACCAACAAGTCCCCTAAGTCCCCGGTCAAGAGTTCTCTTGGGTGTGGAGTTTGTCATGGTAGAAATATCGAAAGTACAAGGCAAGGATTCTCGGCGCGTGACTTCTGTACAACCACTACCCCTAGTCCCCCAAGTCCCCATCTAAGAGGAGTCTTGACTGGGGTGGTGATTTCATTTTCCAAGTAAAAATGGTGCAAGCCTTCATTAGACATTTGGCAAGAGTTTCTTCCTTAGGGTGACTAGTCCCCCAGTCTCCCGAGACCAAGGTCAGAGGGTTTAGACTAGGGTCTGCTAGCATATGGCATCAGATATGCTTGATATAAGGTGTACTCGATACACTTGGTGTCTGCAAGGATAGTCTTGGCTGTGTAAGCCCATTTTTGCATATGGCGATAGTAATAATTTTGGTGTGAAGCCGATAATGGCTAAAATGAATGTAGCCGATAGTGGCTGGAATGTACGTGGTGCTATCGCTATTATCAAGCTTGGCACAACCTTTTGTTTTGCATGTAGTGGCATGCAATCATATAATGGAGAAAGATGAGACATGACGATATTGTATAATGGAGAGAAGCCATGGCGATATCGTATCATGTAATGGAGAAATAAAACATGGCGATATCATGTAATGGAGATGAAACATGGCGATACCGCGTGTTGGAGAAAGATAACTCATACCGATATCATATAATAGAGAGATAACACATAGCGTAATAAATCCAATAAATTGTTTATTATTCATATTTTCTTGAATAGTTTGATCATTTTGACTATTTTCTCCTTTTTCTTCCATTTTGGGTGGTTCCTCATTTGTAGGTTTACTCTTGAGTTCTGTCAGTTCTATTTTTAAAAGAATTATCTCTTTTTTAACTTGGTTTATTTCTTGCAGTAAATCTTGAATTGTTACTTCAGATTTTTGTCTTTTATCGAATCTTTGAAAAATATCTTTTATGTTATAAAGATCATTACTGATTATCTTTTCCTATATCTTCTTTAATTAAATCTTTGAAGACAGTAAGAAATTGAGCTTGAAATTATGTGTCTTATATTTTTGAAGCTATTTCTAAAAACTCATTTTTTGTTTTTTGAGAAATCATTTGAAATTTTAATTTATTTTTACAATTACAAATTTTTATACCTTATTTTGAGATTTTACATTCTGTTTCTTCTTCTTCAGAACTTGAAGTCTCTGAGAAGTCAATTTCGTCTATTTGTAAGGTTTCTTTTGAATCAGAATTGTCATAGTCTGAGCTATTTGATTCTGAATCAAGCATAATTTTGAGAAGTTTATTTTTTATTTCTTCATCAAGGTTTAAAGAGTTAATTTTTTGTTTAACATGACAATCTTTTTTGTAATGTCTTGCTTTGCCACATTTGTAGCAAATAAGAAGTTTTGAGTTTTGCTTCAGTCTTTCTTAACAAATTTCTTTTTGTGTTTTTTTTGTAAGGTTTAGAGCTTGTATAGGGTTTATTAGTGATTTTCTTCGTTGGGTTTGATTTATGTTTCTTGTAATATTTTTTATGATGTTTTGGTTTTTTCCTAGAATGAGATTTGAGATATTGGTATCCAAATTGTTCACAAAAGGATCCTAGTTCTTTCTTTGTCATGATCTAGTTCTTTTTCATTTGGGCTTTTAACCTAATATCATTACAGAGTTCTAAACCTGTGGTGTTAATCGTACTAATTAACTGTCCATAGGTTAAGTCTCCATAAGGAATTTTGTTACCATAAATTTGTTTTAACTTTTGTCTAATTTTTTCAGCAAAAAGATTTGGTTGGTTTGAGTCAATTCTAAGCATGACTTTTGAGAGAAAAACATCTTTATACCACCAAAAATCTTGGAGTTTCTTACATCTTAGATTTGTAAGGATTTCAACCATTCTATCTTTGATTGCTTTGTGGTCACCTATGAAGTGAGTCATGATGGAGTAGCAAAGAGTTACCACTACATCTGTTACCGGTTGATTTTGCTTGTCAACAATCATTGCACCAGTTGTTTGTTCTATTTTGACACTGTTTAGGATTTGATAGTGTTGGTCAGATGTGAGATAATTATCCCACCAACCCTTTAATTGTCCAGTAAATCCTGCTACGAGGATATTACCAATTTCTCTATCTGTTTTTGTATTTTTGTAAACATTCCTATATTCACTCATGCCATCTATATTCCACCCATACAAAGTACCAACAGAATATCCAGCATGTTTCTCAAGTTTTGCTTCTTCAAATTGTAAATCTATTGGAGTTGGTCTTGGATAATAATTTCTACAAGGGGGAAACTTTAGTTTTTGTATTTTGAAGTTTTCTTCAATTTGACTGATGTCAGAGTCACTATCTGAATCTTCTCTAAGGTCAGAAAGGGTATTGATTCTTAAAGAGTTTGAAGGATTTGAACTAGTTGGTTCACTTAAGTTTAATCTTTTTAAATGTTGTTCAATTTCTTCAAGTAGTTGACAATCATTTTTTAAAGAAAAAGTTTCTTCCGGTTGAAAGGGTTTGAGTATAGGCTCATTTATTTCTTTATCTTTTCCTTTTGAGTTCGGCCTAGATTCATACTGTTGATATCTGAAAGTCCAGCGGTAGCTGGACCCTAGCTAACGCTGATCCGGTGGGCGGATTGGTACTTGTGTTGTTCTCGAAGCTCCCGTTACCTGTCAAGTGAAATACAACGGACGTCAGAGGGAGACCGCGCCGGGCGGTCTTCTGCTCTCCGATGCCTAAGTTAGTCAATGTATTTGTGTTGACAAAGTAACAGTAGATAAGTATTGAATGCGTCCTTAATGAGGAGAGAGGAGAGAACCTTTTATAGGTGAGGAAGAGGTTGATCCTCTCTTTGTTTTCGATGTGGGACTGATATGCTTCAGTTCCCAGTTTCAAAAGCTTCTGATGCCATCTTGGCGTGGAGCGTGGCGGCGCGTCGACGGTGATCTGGAGGTGGTCCGACGCTGAGGCTGTAGCCTGCCTGGCGGTGTGTCTGCGTGTCATTCCTTTAGTTGGAATTAGTACCTTCGGCGGTACAATGAGCGTGGCCCATTATAGCTAATTATGTTTGCAAATGTACATGTATGTACACATACCTAACTAAGGTTTCTATATGTTCTAATTGGGTTCCTACCGTATCTAAATACTGGTTTGTAAAATTATTTTGTTCCATGAGTTTTTGTATATCTTCTTTTGTTGCTTCCTTTTGTCTATCTAGCGCATTTTGGAAGCAATAATTGTTTCTTTTCTTACTGAAATTTTTATTTCTTCCATAGGTGGTCTCTTAACTTCTAGAGTTTTCTTATCTGCTAGAGTCCAGGTTTTTGTGACTTTATTTGTTACATTAATTTTCTTGTCAGAATCATGTTCATTTTTGGACAAATTAAAATACCAATCAAAGAAATAAATATTTAATTTGTGCTTATTTAAAAAGGCATAATATTCTTCTTGAATTTTGTCTCTTTCTTGTTTGTCAAACATTATGAAGAAGGCTTTACGTTTGAAACTATTCTTGTCAGAGTAAAAGTCTTTCCTTAGGTATGTCTTGTCTATTTCAAAGGATTTTAATATTGTAAAAATTTGAGGATCTCTTATTTCTTCTGCAGCCATTGAGGATTGAGTTGGCGAAGCTTGTCTAGTTTCTTGTTCTTCTACTGTATAGAAAGGTCTTGGTATGGTAGAAGATTCATCTAAGTTTGTTAGGTTAAAATTTCTAAGATTTCTTTCATTTCCATGCGAGGTTGGAATTTAACGGGTAGATCTCCTTGAGCTTGAAAATTGTCTGCAGAGCAGATTATTTCCTGTACTACTCAATGCAAAGCGTATCTTTACACTTCCATAAGAATTTTGGGAAATATAATCTACTTGATGGCTTTCTATGGGTTTTGGAGGAACTGCCTCATCAAGTTTCCATTCAGAGGGAAGCTCGATGTCAGTCCACTTTATCATTTTGGGTATGACAACATTTGACTTTCTCATATATGTTTCTAATAAAAGAGTTTGACCTTTGGGATTTGTAGACATTGCTTTTGCACTCAACAAACACTACTACAAAAATTGAATCAGACGACGCATCATAGTTTTCTGTCGTCTGATTGATTTTTATTTTTTTGTACGTCGCTTTTATAAAACCTGTCATCTGATATGGTATAAGGAACTAGTTCAGAAGACGTTTAAGGATAAAACTGTTATATGACCCTAAAATAATTTAGCGGCAATTTTCCCACCATGTCTGTGGTGCCGAACCCCACTTCAAACCCAAATTTTTCCCCCAACATGTAGTAATCATACGACGAGAAACAATAAAAATGTGGTCTGATTAATATGTGTGGCAGAAAGCAAGGAGATTTCCCACCATCATTTTTCTCCAACTCCCCAACGAGGGAAGCCAAATAGATAGTAGACAAATTTCAAATTTAAAACTCATATACTCAGACCACATTGTTATAAAATTCTATTGTGTGAGTCTTTGTGGGGGCTTGTCCAAATTCATAGGACAGGGCTTGAAACCCTACATTTAGGCAAAAAAAAAAAGAACTTTTCACCCAAAAACCAAAACCATCACTCCGACAGCTGCCCACTCTCTCTCGACACAAAGCCAAAACCAAAACCCTTACTCGATCTCTTCTTCGACAAAGCTATCTCTCTCTCCCACCCCCGACAAACCCCGACCTCTATCTCTCTTTGACAAACCCTATCTCTTCTTCCATAAACCCCAACGAAAGCTCTCTCTTTCTCTCTTCGACAAACCCCGACAAAAACCTAATGGTTATTGGATCTGGGATATAGCAAAGGCCTTCATCGAGACCACTCTGAGCTCGCCGTTGACCTCTACACCCAGGCCATCGCCGTCGAACCCAAAAACTCCGAGTTCTACTCCGATCGCACTCAGGCCAACATCAAATCCAACAATCTCACCGGTAACAACCCCCTCTCTCTTGCAATTTCTGAAGCCGGTTCTTCGTCGTTTTCTTCTTTCATTTCTGAGACCTAAAAATTGAAGGAATTAAATTGCGTTTTTTGTGTGAACTGATTGGTTTGGGGTTTTCTTGTTCAGAGGCTGTAGAAAACCTAATGGGTAGACCTCTAGTGTTCTTCAGATCTTTCGTGTAACGTCTCGAACCTGAATTTACCGATTTACTAGTCATTTGGACTGTAAAGAGTTTTACTTTCACTTTTATTGTCGTTTCGGTACTTTTAGAGGGCTCTAAAAGATGACTTTTTGTTCGGGTCAAAATTTGAGAAAATTTCCTTCATGAAAGTTGTAGAGGACGTTAAACCGAGCGCGGGCATATGTGGTACGTAAAAATCGGAGTTCGTATACTGAAGTTATAAGCTAAAATGTGAAAATTACTGTTCATGGTAACTTTCTATATATATAGGAAGTTACTGTGGTAGATTTCTATTTCTGGAAATCTACCTTCTCTCTCCTCTCCCCCGAGTTTTCTCCTCCTCTGGTTTTGTTCCTCTTCTTCCGTCCATTTCTTCGCCGTGCGGCGACCAAACGGCAAGCCACAAGTTGTCACCAGCATGCCTACTCCCCCCCCCCCCCCTTCACGCTAGTACCCGTGGATCACGACGATTTGGCCAGAGAAGCGAGAATCGACGGCAAGAAGCAAACAGTAGCAGATTGGGGTTTTCCGGCAATTCTTCCGATTCCGACCATCTCCGGCTACCAAACCGGCGTCGAATGTTCGGTTTTTGACAAGGATCATTTTGCCCCTAGCCTTGAGCCACGATTTGCAGTATAGAGGGAGAATCGATCAAAACCCGATCCTAGGGTTCTTGGATTTTCTGGGTTTTCTTCACCGGCCAATTTTGATCACTTACAGGTATAATTGGAACTTGTTGTAGTTGAGAAAAATGTTGGGTCTGTTGTGATGTTGCTGCTGCCAAAATTTGGTGGCCATCGGAGGTGGTGGCCACCGGCGCGTTGGCACTGTAGGTGGCGCGTGGAGGCACGTAGGGCAGTTTTCTGGCTTCGATTTTTAGCCTATTAAATCCTATAATTGATGTTGAGCTCGTAAATGTGAATTTGGTTGGAATTGAAGAAAAGTTGTGTTGATTATGAAATTTCCGGAATTTAGAATTCCATTACCGATTTACGAGAATCCGACCGTCGAATATCTCTTGGTTCTGCCTTGGAACCTTTAAATTAACGGATTGATATTAGTGATGTAATTTAGGTTGAAACCAAGAAAAAGTGGAGACATGATTATGAGGATTTGATTTTAGGAATCGTATTAAATTGTTGAATAGTGATTCGCAGAATATAATTGTGTATATGGCGATGTACCGAGCTATTGCTCGACTAAGGAACTCGTATGCGTGATCGCCTAAATAGAACAGTGAGTGGACTTTTGTTTTAAATAATGATGCATGCATTTATCTTGAAATTATTGATTAATTTAAGGGTTAAATACTATTTACTCCGTGAACTTTTACAAAAAAAAACACTTCAGTCCTTGTCTTTCTAATTTCACATGTTTACTCCTTGTAGTCTCAATTTTGGACCAATAGGTCTATTCCATTACTTTCCATCAAAAAGCTCCGTTAACTAGATGACGTGGCAATCCCTATCCCATTAAACTAATGTCTATTATACCCTCAGTTCATCTTTTTTCTTTTTCTTTTTTATATTTTTATCTTTTTTTTCAAGTTATTCTTTTTTTCTTCTGTTTATCTCCTCCTTTCTCCTCTCTCTCTCTCTCTCTCTATTCAGAACAATGGCTCAAGGCTCATCTCAGTCCCAAGCAACGTCGTCTTCCACGACCTCACACCCCGGCGTCATAGCTCCTCGTGGTTCAGCTGCTGCCACAGCTGGAATGCACAGCCGTCGTATCGGTGGAGGCGACAACTCCAGCTCTAGAGGCATGGGAGGTAGCGGCGGTGGCTCTGGTGCCGGAAACAACATACTCAAGTTCTACACCGACGACGCTCCTGGCTTGAATATCTCCCCCACCGTCATGCTCGTCATGAGCCTATGCTTCATCGGCTTCGTCACTGGCCTCCACGTCTTCGGCAAGCTCTCCCTCCACCGATCCACCGGCGGAGATTAAATTCCAGATCTTAACACGGATCGTTCTAGATCCTGAGGTATTTGGAAAGTAATCGGTAATTTCAATTGACTATTTGGAGGCTATGATCTTCTTTTTGTTGATATTCATAATTTGTTTTAGCTCCTAAAAGATCCGATCGGATTTGTCTACGGGCCGGATTTGGTGAATTGGGGATGAATTGAAGGGTGGGGTTTGGAATTTTGGGGGTTTTTGAGAGTGGTGGATGTAGATGGACGAAGGTGTGAGGTCTCTTGGCCCTTCTGGGGTGTTGGTGAAGAATAGAAATTCTTCGGGGTGTTTAATTTTGTGAGGAAGAAGCCTGGTTAGTGGAGGTGTTGGTTCTTCGAGTTCTCGGAAGGTTTTCTAATCGAAGAAGGAGAAGAAGAGGTTGAGGTTGGTGATGAGTGATTCAGGGTCGAGTGATGAGCGATTGATGCCAAGGAGTAAAGTTGGGTCGGAGACTATTTGGGTTTGTAATGGTTTGGACAAGGGCATTGTGGAAGGGGGCGGAATGGTTCCGAAGAGGGAGAGACTAGAGCCTGGTAGGCGGAATGAGGATGGTATGATTGGTACAAATTATTTGGATGATGGTGGAGGAAGGAGAACTAATTTGGAGGTGTTTGAGTTCAATGATTATGATGGGATTGAGGGACAAACGATCAGAAAGAGTCGGTTTGGTGATGGAGTTATCGGAGTTGAGTTTGGGGAGCGAATAGGTTAAAAAAAAAACAAAAACCAAAAAAAGAGAAAAGAATAAATTGAAAAAAGAAAAGAAAAAAAATGTGAGGATATAATAGACATTTTACTGTAGAAGGACTGCTACGTCAGCTATTTAATAGATTTTTTGGATGGAGAGTAACGGAATGGACCTATTGGTCCAAAATTGAGTGATGAGGGAGTAAACATGTGAAATTGAAAATGCAGGGACTGAACTGTTTTTTTCCTGAAAGTTGAAGGAGTAAACAGTATTTAACCCTTAATTTAATTATCATTTTATTTATTGAGCATAATATTTTGCCTTGGATTATAATTTTGACATTGTTTTTCCACATGAATTTCGGTTACGAATCTATTATGCTCGGATTTGGATTTATGATTTATTTTCGGAGATTAATTATAAATTATTTTCAATTATGATTCGGAAATGGATTTTGAGCCTTCGATAAGTATCTTCGATATATGGCTTTTATTTGAAAGCATGATTTTCGACGAATTATTTTCCGAGGTGATTTCCGAAAATTTATAATACATTTCTATTCGTCGATATTGAGATTTCTGGAATATCTTTCGAAAATGCGATTTTCGAGGGAATTATATTTATCGATTATTTCTCGCCTGATGGTTTATAAATTCGAGATTATTTTGGCGTGCGGGGCCACGTCGTTGGAATATGTCTTCTCTCGTGAGTAATGGGGAAGCCTTACTGATTTTCGAGTTTTCGTATGGTTTTAAACCACCATACCTGGGTCGTCATATTTATTGCTAGCTAGCCTATTAGTACTCCTCTCTGCTTACTATGTGTTCGTGGGTGTGTAGAGCAGAGCATGGGATTCTCCAGAGTGTGGGACACTTCGACCCGAGCCTGGGAGGCTCCCTTATTTGTATGTTGAGAACTTCTTCCCCATATTTGATTGATACCTTCAGCTAGCGGGGCTAGCTTGATTTCTTTTGACCAGCGGGGCTGGAATGTTTTCACGAATTTTCGTGTTGTGAGAAATATGTTTTATCCACGTTGCATGCATCAAGTTTTTAAAGGAATAAATGTGGGAAAGTATTAAAGCTTTACTTTCATTTGAATTTCTTACTTATTTATTTTTGTCCACTCACTCTAATGTGTTTTAAATTACTTTCCCCTGGGCTTTTCGGTTTCAAATGCCCAGTTTGCAGGCGAATTAGTGGAGGTCAGGCGTACATAGCATATAAGGCATAATTGTCACTACTTCCGCATTGTAGGATTCCTTGATCCTTTACTCTTCTTTATATGTCTATGTGTATTAGTATTCCTCTGATAACCCTTGGGATTAGTATTGTCAAGTTTTGTGTTTTGTGAAAGTGGAATTGATGGTAATTGGGAGCAGGGTGGCTCCAGAAGTATAAGGTTGGTTTGTTTGAAGTGTTTGTGTGTTTTACAGGTTTTTGGGTAGTCCATTTTAGGGGTGACTCTGCCGAATTTTTGGTAGAGCTATTCCTAAGGTGGGCCCCACAGGGCCACCTCGGATTTCAGGGTGAAATTCGGGGCTGGTCCTGTCATTTCGGCAGTGGCGTGTTGCTTTTGGCGGATTCCAAATTCAGCTATGGGTAACCAAGATTTGAATTCGAACACTGGAGCTGTGGATTTGGGATTGAAGGCAAAAATGTCAATATTGGGGCTAAGAAGATAATTAAGAAGGTTTCTGGGTAAGTTTTGATTCAAAGTTTTAGTCTTTTGATTATGGGTAACTAAGTTTTGATTCAAATGTCAAAATTGTCAGGTACGGGACATATGATGATCCAAAGCTAAAAGCCAAAATTGAGCAAGCTAATGTATAAGTTCATCAGAAGAATCCGGCTCGATCTCGAGTCCTTGAAGCATTAAATGCAAAGAGGGTGAGTTGAAGTTCTTTGTTTTGAACATAACCTACTCTTATCTGTTTGTTTTTACCTGGATTGTTTTTCTGCCACTGTGTTCCTGTTTTTGTTCTTTGATATTGGTTCATTGTTCTGTCTTCATTCCGGTATGGAATTTTGTATTATTACTGATGCTTGTTATTAGCATTGGTTTAAATTATGAGAAAATTACACATAAGTGTATCTTTGAATGTTGTTTTAGCCATAAGGCCACTTATTAGTTTTTTCCCTCATAAGGCCACTAAATTAAAAAAGGTGTTATATTTTGGATATTAAAAACTAATATATTTACATAAATGCCACAAGAGTACAAAGTCAACAATTATTCTCTCTCTCCTCTCCGGCGAGGTCTTCGGTCAACTCCGGCGGGTCTCCGGCCAACTTCCGGCGACCACAAAAGCTACTATTACTAACACTAAAAGCTACTATGATGAGATTTCCAGCAACCTCAGGCGAGGTCACAAAAGCTACTATCACCAGTAAGAAAAATTACTGTCACTAGTAAGAAAAACTACTCTAGTGAGATTTCCGGCAACCTCCGGCAAGGTCACAAAAACTACTGTCACCACCAACAAAAGCTACACTGGTGAGATTTTCGGTTACTTCCAACGAAGTCACAAAAGCTATTGTCATCAGTAACAAAAGCTACTCCGATGAGATTTCCGGCGACCTTCTATGAGGTCACAAAAGCTACTATGACCAGCAACAAAAACTACTGTCACCAAAACTAAAAGCTACTCCCATCAAACATTACTGTCACCAGCAACAGAAGCTACTATAATGAGTTTTCCAGCAAAGTCACAAAAGCTACTATTACCAGTATCAAAAGTTACTGTCACCAGCAGCGAAACCTACTCTCTCCCACCAACACTAAGCTACTGTCGCCAGCAACAAAAGCTACTATCACCATAAACAAAAACTACTGTCACCAACACCAAAATCTGCTTAACCATCACAAAAAACTACTATCACCGACACCAAAAGCTACTACTAAGCAAAACAAAATCTATTCGTAGAGATTGGGAAAATTATTACCATAGCCTGACAAAACTACTATCACCTACTGAGAAAGCTATTACCAACCAATACATAAGCTACAATGAAAAATCAAAACTATAAATATAGCCTTGCACTGCTCAAATTTGAATGTATTGCACATATCATAAATTCATAATCCATCAACATAACTTGTATCCATGAGCATCATTCAACAACTGAGTTTCTGCTTTTTCCAAACACAGTAACAATGCATAATTCAAGCTCAAATCTATACAAAAATCAAAAACTCAGCAAAACGAACACATAGAACGACCAAATTCCAAATACCAAACCTTCAAATTGAAACAAAAAAACTTGTATTAGAAAATCAGGTTTCAAAATGATTGAAAAATTGACAAAACCAGACGATTGAAGACAACTTTCCAGGGCCTAAGGTCACGGCGAAGAGAAGCTAGTAAAAGTAGCAGTAATTGCCGGAATCTGGCGTTGAAGGTTCTAAAAGCAGAAAAGCAGTGGGGATTCTGGAAATCAGGGATCGGTGCCGGAATCTCAATTTCAGAATCGGAGGACCGCGGCGTCAGCTACACACTTAATTTGGAGGACGACTCCACACGCATCGACGACATCCTCCTCCTTCGCGGCTGCCGGCCTTCGTCTCCTGGAGTCTAAACCCGCCAGAGAAGTCGACCACAAGCCGACATATTCTGGACGACGTTCAAGAGGAAGATGAGGATAACCGGAGTTGGAGGTCACCGACAAAGAACAATCTGAAGGAGAAGCATTACCGATCGCTGTGCCGACCGACCTCCCGAGCTCAAATTGCGACACCACTATCCAAGACCCGAAGGTTAACCCGCCTGTGGAGAACCAGATGCTTCCGTTCAGGCTCGAAATCTACTCGTCGTTCAACGATCAGCTACTTCACCGGCGAGATCGTGAAGTCTGCAACTCGTCGTGTCAGTTTGTGAAGGAGAGAGAGAGAGAGAGAGAGAGAGAGAGAGAGAGAGAGAGAGAGAGAGAGAGAGAGATGAGAATTGGATCTGTTTCAAATCGAAGAAGAGAGAGAAAGGGGGTTGAGGGCAAAATAGAAATAGCACAAAAAGAATATGATGGTTTTGGGCTCTAAAGTGGCCTTATGTGTATAAAAAAGTTTAGGTGGCCTTATGACTAATTAAAGTCTCAAAATGACACTTATATGTAATTTGTTATTAAATTATTTACAATTCTAAGGAGTGAGTATATTTAGGGGATGATTTGTTGTCAGTATATACAGTACGTAATCAACCATGCGCCATTTGGGATGTACTGATGATAATAATTGGATGCCATGAGAAAGTCTGCACCTGGATTTAGATTATGGTTTAGATGTGTTTATTATAGGGCTAAATACTAGTTAGTACCCTGTTGTTTAGGTCCAAAATCAATTCAGTCCCTGGACTTCTAATTTCATCAAAAACACCCCTGCACTTTCAATTTTGATCTAATATATCCAATTCGTTAATATTATGTTATTGGTTCAAGTTATAGTTGAATTATTTGTTGAAAAACTATTTATTTTTAATAGTAGGACTCACTCCTAAATTGACTATACAGACCACCTCGACACAACATCATAAAACATAGGCCATATATGAGCCACATTAACAAGTTAAATAACTCAATTGTCGGAAAACTAACAAATTGGACCTATTAGATCAAAATTGAAAGTGCAGGGGTGTTTTTGATGAAATTAGAAGTTCAGGGACTGAATTGATTTTGGACCTAAACCACAGGGTAGTAATTTGTATTTAGCCCTTTATTATATGACATCTGGGTGGTAGGCAAGAAATAGATATATGAGGAAAAAATAACCACTATAATTTAGAAGTTAAGGCTTAATGTAATGTGTTTTTAATAAGATAGAAATTTAACTAAAGTTTTCTTTGGCCTTTGCTTATTTTGTCATGAACGATACCTCTAAATTGAGGAAAGTAGGAGCAATGGTTGTGTTAAGCACTTGCAGGGTTTAGTTTTTGTTTACTCATGTGCATATATTCGGTTTGGAATGAAGTATTTTTCTAACTTTCTTGCTTTCTTCGTTTTTTGGTGGGTTTTGGGTCTTGCCGAGATGGTTATGTATAATTGAACTTGGTAGCTGCAAGTGTGTTTGGGTAGTATTAGAGATATACTGATTTGATAATGAGGTTTTGTGTACTGGTGTTAATCTCACTGCCACCCCCCTTATCATATCCATCACAGAAAGTAGGAGAGCCCCTTTGAGTGAGAGTGAGAGAGAGATTTTCATATATTGTTGTTTTTCACCATAAATTGATAAAGCTGTGGCCTATCCCTCATGTCAGCACAGTACAAGTAATCAATAATGGAATGGAACCAATTTAATACCCACGCACCAAACTATCTTTCATTCCCCCCCCCCCCCCTTCTCTGGCAAAAATTCTCATACTTTTTGCAAATTTCTCTGTGAGGCTCGCTGATGATCAAACTCTCTGTGAGACGCGAGTGAAGAGGAGGTTTGGCCAAGTATATCTTAAACTTTATTTTCTTTATGTGCTTGCTCTAATGCACATAAATTCATAAATTTATGCTACCCCATGCATATGATTGCATTCATAAATTCATCCCACACTTTCCAGTAATTAATTAAATGTAATCCATTTATGTGCTTGCTCTGATGCACTCTTGTTTATGTGTTATGAATGTAGGAACTGATTACTTTTCCATTGCTACCTATGATGAAGCTATTCCGGCTCATATTGCTTTTCTAAAGGGAAGGGTAACAATTCTTATTTAATAGAAAAGAGAGCTTCAAGTTTATACCCTTATATTAGTACAGCTGCTTGCCTGCTTCTTATTTAAACCAAATTTTTGGTCAATTACCAATTCCTAGTTATTACTTATTACTTTCTATCTTTTAGCAATGAACCTTTTGAAAGTACTAGTATCTTGCTTAGAAATTAGGCATCTGCAAAATCTTCAGCCAGCTATTATCAGAGCAGTTCTCCCCTACTCATTTCAGAGAAAAGGTATGTGCTAACTGCTATGTTAGCAGAATGTTTTTAATGGCTACACGAATGCAGAAGGATATTTATGTTTGTAACATGCTCAATATACAAATCCATACTCATTTATATTTGTAGGCAATGCAATTTCCAGCTGCATTGCTGGCACAACATCAGATTTCTTAATCAAGGTTGGCTACTCTTTGACGATAGTCCGAAAGATCATGCATGTATCTCTTTTGGGTGTCACTATAATTATAGAGCAAAATAGTACCTCTTCGATCTTATAAAAGATTTGTCTGCAAAAGTGAAACAGGAGTTCTTGAATAAATCTTACTTTGAAACAAAAATCATGTACCATGTGACAGGGGAATTTCTTACTTGTTTAAATTATCTGTTTGATGGAATCTGCTTCCATAAGGAAAGTCTAAGTTGAATTTAATTGAATCCAATTAGGAAAGCAAAGTCTTTTGTATCAAATGCTGATTTACAGTAAACTCACTTGAACATATACATGTTTTAATGCACCTTTTTGACATGTATGTGTACCAAACAGACTATTGGTTTCATTGGGCGTGGAGTGTCATTGCTGTGCTTGAACTATGCCAACGCACCCATGGCTGCAGCAGTACTCCTTACAGCAGCCTTATGTTTGAGCTCTTTCAGTCAAGCTGGCTTTCTCCTCAATATACAAGTAAGTTCCACCCATACAATGATCATATTGAAAAACACACAAAGATGTTACATTCATAATTAATTAATCTAATTGCAAGTTTATGTAGATGTGATTGATCATTCACTTTATTTCATGGTTAGTGCTGGAGTATAACCAAATGTTCACACATATGGGGCACTGATTGATGGTTGTAGCAGAGCTAGGGAAGTGGCAAAGGCATTTGGTGCTTATGGGATAATGAGGTCTAAGGTACCATTACACTGATAAACATTGACTTTGAAGCAGCAATTGGAGAACTTGAAGATGAAGATAATGCCGGGAATAATCAGCTGCATGTTGATGCAGTGAAGAATGTTACAGAGGAAATAGAATCAGTCGATTTGACCCTCCTAGATGTGCTCCATATTTTGGTGTTGGAGTAGTATATAGTGCTCCTTTTTGGCAATATTGTCTAATACATTTCAGTACAATTATGTATATTATGATAATATTAGATATATATTGGTAATTACTGTTCATTTGGTGATTTTTGATTTCATTTTCTGTTGTACGTACACAATGTTCACAACAGCCATACAATAAAAACTGTTGTGTGAGAGTAATATAGATCACGGGTGCTATCAATGTTTTGTTATTCACACAACAGTTATAAAAAAAAATGACTTCTGAATCACAATCACACAACGGGTTCTTAAGTTGCCCGTTGTCTGAGTGACATTCACATGACAGTTAATGATGTCGACAAGCTATCGACTCGACATGCATGCTGAGTTCTTCAGACGACAGTTCTCTAAATCACGTTTTATCAGACGACCGCGAGATATACGACAGTCAGCTCCGCATCAGAAGACCGTTTTTAGTTGTCTTCTGATTCAATTTTTGTACTAGTGAAAGTAGTCATTATTCTGTAGTGAATTCGGTATATGACAGTCAAGGGTTGTTCTCCTAGAGACATGTCATAACCATGAGTTTTGACATTTAAGGTTAAAACTTTTAAAAGTCCTAGATCATTAAGTGACATAGGAAAGTTTGAAAAACATTTAAAGTGAATAGGTCCATTACAAAGACTCAACTAATCTTAAAATTGAGTCTTCAAAGTTTCTATGTCTACAATCACATAGAGCAAAAAAAATAGAGGTTTGAGACCATTTTTTGTCAAGGGTTAAATTCCTACTTGTACTACACCTATATGCAAATACTTGTAGTCTTTCTTTTTGTGTTCTGCCAAAGGTTTTTGAGTAAACATTTGAATAATTTGATGGTCAGAACCTACTTCAATGGTTTGTTCTTGAGTCTTAATTGAGTATAATGTTTTGAAGTCAAAGGTTCCTACTTTGTATATTTCACTGTAGCTTTTCTTGGGTAGCTTCCAATTTCCTACAATTTCAGTTAAGCTATGAGAAGACCACTCCTCATAGTTTAGCATAGTATCTATAATACTACTCGATTAAGAAGTCATTAGGATTTAAGAGATCTTAGAGGGAGAATGACTTAATTCTTAGGTTGAGGTCTCTGACGGGGCACCCAAGCTTACCAACGGTTTCACTGTGCCTTTATGTGACTTACTATTGGGAACACAAGTTGCTACTTCCTCAAAGGACAACTTCCTAAGGTTTGGGTCTCTTTCTCACTAACTTCCCTTTCGGCCTTTTGGCTATGATACCAGAGACGTATCCCAGGGTACAGGTGCTACGCTGAAAATGAATTGTTTGACCTAAGATTGTTGTTTCTAGGCCTTCATCAGTCTTTAAAAATGGATGGATTAAACTGATAAAAGGGGTTCCTATAATTAATTCAGTGTCTAGGTTATTGACAACTATGATAAATGTTTGTATGTAGATATTATCTACACATACATGAACTTTTCGTAATTTGTATCGTATTTTTAATTTTGATCCTTCTGCTCCGGTTAGTTTTTCTTTCGATTTTTCACAATATTTGGTGGGGATTATTCCTTGTTGAATACAGTTCATATCTATGGATGATGATGATGATGATGGTTCATATCTTTTGGATGATGATGATGATAATTCTCTTAAAAATAATGGGCTAGTGGTGAGCCAAGAATATAAGGAAAATAAGTGGCCACACAAAGACACAACATAGCCAAGAAATAATTAGAAGAAAAAAGAAAGACATAGAAATACGTTATAGAGATCTGGAATTAGATGTGAGAAAGATTGAATCATGCATGAAGCAGCTGTGACAACAAAGTATTCAGCTAAGATGGGAGGTGGTAAAGTTCAGAAGAGTTGGATAGCAGGGCTACTTTACCATAGCCAGGAAGAGGACGGAGATCGAACACCACACAATCTGATAAGTGATAACACATCAGGACTCAGGACCAGGTAACATGTTCTAACTCCGACCAGTTGAGATTCATGCGACCAAACGCGGGTCATTAGCGCGCAAAATCAAGGATCCCGTAATAATAGTCATGTTTTTCTCTTCTTTTTTCGGTCTGGTACATGTTTCAAATTTTAGCAAGAGTGGAGTCATGACTCGTTCATAGTGATAAAATGATCTATAAACTTTTCTTCTGGGGTAAAGCTATGGTATGTTAACATTTCTCATACATCAACTATTTTTACCTCTCTAAGGACTCATGTTATCACTTTGAGGACTAATATTACTATTTTCAGGACTCATATGGTAAACTAAGAAAATTTACCACTTTAAGGACTCATGTTACCACTTTGAAGACTAATATTACTATTTTGAGGACTCATGTGGTAACAAAGAAAATTGACCACTTTAAGGGAGTGTGTTACTACTTTGAGGACTAATATTACTATTTTGCGGACTCATTTTACCACTTTTAAGGCAATTGTATGCATGTCATACGTTAACACATTGTAAAATTTTCCTTTCTTCTGAAGGTAGATAAGAAATAATTAAAGTTTCTTTGTGCACAAGAAAAAGAGATATATTTAGTTTCTATGAACTTTCATGTATTAATTTGAGCAAGCTAGATAAGAAAATTATTCAATAAAAGATTTTAATTTGCCTTATCTGTAATCAACAGGAAACCATGGCAAAACTTGTGGTGTCCGGCGTTGCTAAAAGCCTTGCTGACCTGCTCAAGGACCTGCTCCTGGAGGAATCTAAATCCGTGCTAAGGGTGAGGCAAAACGTTAGGGATATCCAAAAAGAATTGACGCTGATAAATTGTGTCTTGAAAGATGCGGACGAGAAGCAAGAGCAAGATAACGGCCTTCAAAATTGGGTTTCAGAGATACGAGAAATCGCTTACGATGCTAAGGATGTCATTCGAACGTTTTCCATCAGACTTGTAATGCGAATCTCAAATCCAGTCAAATGGTATGCCTGGTTGAATCTCGGCCAACTTCGACACCGTTGCAAAGTTGGGTCTGAGATTAAAGCCATAAAAGCTGAAATCTCTAGCCTTCGCATATCTTCCCAAACCTATAACTTGATTTCTGTTGGACAAGGGGCATCCAGCCATGCTCTTGATGATCGGCAGCAATATTCCCATGAAAATGAGGATATTGTACGTTGGGTTCGAAAGTAGCATAAATGAAATAGTGGATGATCTTGTGGATGATCGTAGACCTGGTTGGGTAGTGTTAATTTGTGGGATGGCAGGTATTGGAAAGACAACTCTGGCCAGGAAACTTTACCGTAATGATCGAATTAGGCGCCATTTTGATGGTTTCAGATGGGCTTGTATATCTCAACAATTTAAACCAGAAGATGCTTGGGAACAAGTTTTGTTCAATCTCGTCGCTCCATCCATAGAGGAGAGGCAAAATGTTAGAGAGCTGAGAGTCTGAGACACAATGAGCTTGCAGAAAAGCTTTATCAGGTTCAGATAGAGAAGAAATGCTTGGTGATCCTTGATGACATTTGGAAGGCAGAGGACTGGGACAAGCTACGTACGTCATGCTTTCCCAACAGCCGGAAAAGGGTGCAGTAGGGTATTGGTTACAACTAGTTTTAAGAATATTGTAGTTCCTGCTGACAGTGGAGGTCGTCCTCCTCATGAACTAAATTTTTTGTCTGTAGAAGACGGATGGGAGTTACTTCGGAGGAAGGCATTTCCAGGGGCGAAGAATAATCCAGGTACGTACTTTACCATGTTATTCATTTTTCTTTTTTCTTTTTTTTTTTAGCAAATGATGAGCAGTATTTCACATTGTAGTATATTTGGGTTTAGTACAGGAATTTCCCTAGTCTTTTTCTCAAAAAAGCACCTTATAGTTTCCCAACTTCTTTCCTTCTCTGATGCGCAGATTTTACCGTTGACGAAGTTAAGGAGAAATTAGGGAAGGAAATAGTCGAGAAATGTGATGGCTTACCATTGGCTATTGTTGTACTCGGGGGACTCTTAGCCGTTAGCAACTAAAGAATCAGTACACGATTGGGAGAGGATGAATGAAGACGTGCCATCTTTTTTACAGCAAGCCAACGGTCACAATAATATACTACCAAAGGTTTTGGCTCTAAGCTATAATGAGCTGCCACACTAATTGAAACCTAGTTTCCTTTATTTGAGTCATTTCTCAGGGGATGCTGCAATACCTTTTTTTTTTTTTTTCAGATGAACCTCCTCGGAGGAAGTTTTTCAATAAAAATAAGAAGTGAAACAAAGAGGGGGACCAAACCAAACCTCTTTAGAAAACAACATCTAATGAATACGGAAATTGGAAAGACCCAAATAATCTCTATTGCAAGAATCAAAAATAAAAGGTGGTGCATAGTCCCACCAAACGAGACCATTAGAAGAACAACCAAAATTTGCAAGAGTATCTGCAACTTGATTGCCTTCTCTGAAAATATGTGAGGAGCGAAATTCTATTTGAGCTATTTGATGCAAACAATTACCTCACGCAACTTGAAGAAGCCAAGGCACCAAATGAGTGAAGGAAACTAAGAACAAGAGATGAATCAGCCTCTAACCAGATTTGCTTCCAATCTCTAACCCAAGCTAAATCAATTACTTTGATAACTGCCATGACCTCCACATCCATAGAACTTGGAATGTCAAGGTTAGAACAGAATGCACCTATGACAATTCCCCTGTGATCTCGAAAGACACCACCATAACCAGCTTCATTGGATGTACTCTTCCAAGCCCCATCTGTATTTATTTGAATCCAACCATATCGCGGGGAATGCCAGTGAACCTCAGTAATGCGAGGCACACGCCTTGGCCTACATGAAGCTCCAAAGCGCTTGACAACCCTAAGATCTTGAATTGATCATGTTATTCATGGGCCCGATGCCAAACAACTAGAGCCATTAACACACCCAACGATCAACCTTTGAACCCTGGAAACATTAGGCTCTATACCCTCATATCTAGCTTTGTTACATGAGTGCCAAATGAACCATAGAGTAGAACAAAAGCATGCATGCAACCCAAAGCTCACATAATTGAGGGCTACGACCAGCCAACCCCATATTTAATAACTCCAAGATATAATTAGGAACAGCGACAAGCTCAAAGCTTTCAATCATGCAATTCCAAATTGTAGCAGCAAATGGGCAATGAAGAAAAATATGGTTTAAAGACTCACCATTCTCGCGGCATAGCACACAAAATGTAGCCATAGAGACACCACGTTTCTGCAAGAAATCCTCTGATAAAACTCGACCATGCAACAATTTCCAAACAAGTAATGACATGAGAGGAGCTACATACTTCGGCCAAATAATTTTACTCCAGCCAAGTGAAGGAGGAGAAAAACGCAAGAATTTGTAAGCCTCACGGGCAGAAAGCTCTCCAGATGAAGACGCTGACCAAATTAGATTGTCTGACACAGTGGATTTAATGGCAAAGGAACTTGTGAAACAATCTCACAAATAGCGGGAAAATGGAATTGGAAGAGTGGAGGAAAATTCCAAGACCCACTAATAATAAAATCAGCCACTGTCCCACTAATAAGTGATCTTCTCTATTCCCATGCATGCCAAAAAAACATCGTAAAGGCTTCCCCAAAAAATTGTCTCTCCAAAAAGACACCTGAGAACCCGAGCCAATAATCCAACGACCCGTTTCAATAACCTAAGGCCAAAACCTCTTTATACCTGCCCAAATAGATGAAGTTGCATAGGACCTCCTGAGCTTGCTATTTCGGAAGAAACGATTACGAAGAAAACGACAACTGACTGAATTTGAGGAGAAAACTTCCCAAGCTTTTTCAACAGAAAAGAACGATTTAAGAGAACAAGTTGCTTGAGCCCAAGACCTCCCTCTTCATGAGGGGGGAACAACACACTTTCCATGCCACCAATGGAATTCCTCTTTTATCAATTGAACCAGACCACAAAAAGTTGCGACACCAAATCTCTACTCTCCAAATTTAAGAAATAGGCCATTCATACACTTGAAAGTTGTAGACAAGCATGCTCGAGATAACAGAGTTAATTAACTGCAGCCGACCCGCCATGGATAACATAGAACCCTTCCAACTTGACAATCTTAAACGAATTTTATCAACAATAGGTTGAAGATGGATAGCACGAGGCTTACCCCTAAAAATTGGTACTCCCAAATAATTAAATGGAGCAGTACCAAGGGAAATACCCAATGCACTAGCAATAGAACTTCTCCTCCTTTGAATGTTTTTACCAACAAACACTTGTGACTTTGCTTTGTTAATAACCTGCCCCAAATTGAGACCATATTCCTCTAGAAATTTCATGATTACAGCCAAGTGTTAAAGGAAAAGCACATTATGTGTTTTCGTCAAAGTGACTGATGGAGAGGGAATCAAGGAATTAGCGACTACTATCAATCAGCAAGGATTACGGATCAATCAACATTTAATGTCATCCATAAAATTGATATTTTCATTGTAATTCTCTCCCTATATAAAGGAACTATGAAATGAAATGAGTAGACCAATTCTAATTCCATTTTACTTTTACACATTATCGGCACGCTCAGAGCCAATAGCAATGACATTTTGGTTGGTTTTGCTCATGCTGGGTACCTCTCTGACCCACATAAAGGTCATTCCCAAACTGGTTATGTAATTACCAATTTACCATTGGGAACACGGCGATATCTTGGAGATCAACCAAGCAAATCCTTGTGGCTACCTCCTCGAACCACTCAGAGATCATTGCTCTACATGAGGCGGTTCGTGAGTGTGTATGGTTAAGAGCTATCATTACACATATTCAAGGGACTAGCTAGTGGTTTGAATTCTACCATTGAAGAGCTTACTTGCATTTATGAAGATAATGCAGCTTGCATCGAACAGATGAAGCTAGGATATATCAAGGGTGATAATACAAAACACATATCGCCAAAATTTTTCTACAATCAACAACAACAGGCCCTCCTTAAAATCCAAGTGAATCAAGTAATGTCTGAGGAGAATGTGGCAGATTTGTTCACCAAATCATTGCCTAAGGCCATATTTGAGAAACATGTGAAAAACATAGGAATGCGAAGACTTTCCAAGCTCTCTTGATTAATGTAAGGATCAGGAGGGGGTGTAGACGTCAGGGGGAGTCTAACACACACATGTCATCCTCAAATGTAAAATGTGCGTTGTGCTCTTTTCCTTCGACCAAGGTGTATTTTTTGTCCCACAGGGTTTTTATTGTTACTTGGCAAGGTTTTTAGTGAGACAACAACTCATGCATCATTTCGTCTTTGACTTGGCACAAGGGGGAGTGTTAAAGGAAAATCATATTATGTGCCTTCGTCAAAGTGACTGACGGAGAGGAAATCAAGGAATTAGCGATTACCATCAATCAGTAAGGATTACGGATCAATCAGCATTTAATGTCATCATTGTAATTGATATTTCCGTTGTAATTCTCTCCCTATATAAAAGAACTATGAAATGAAATGAGTAGACCAATTCCAATTCAATTTTACTTTTACACCAAGTTCTTTTTATCACCCCGACCAAAAATAATCACGTCATCAGCAAATAACACATGCGAGGGAGCACAGGCAGCACGTGGAGAAGAAATAAGATGCAACTGACCAGATCCATGATACCCCGGCTGTCACGCCCTGAATTTTGAATAAAAAAATTTGAATCCGAAACGCGAAACTTAACCAGCACAAGAAAACACATAGAAAATTCTTCATTTAAACTAAGCGATAAAACAAACCGAGCTCACCAACATCAAATACGGACTCGTTCTTTAGAGTCACATATTAATGTACAAGAGTTTACAAATTAAACTGATCGACAATTCAATAAGTAAACACACTCACTACACAGCAGAAGAATAAAACTAACGTACACTTCAACGTCCAAGCCAGAACAGCAACCAACCCTCAGCTTCGATGACTGTTACTCCAACCTGCACAATAAACCTACACCGTGGAATAGTACACCGGGTTGAAACGACAAACCCGGTAAGCTTTTGCAAGCTCGTGTGAGTAACCTTAAATAACCACAAAAAACATCTTTCCAACTCAAGAACAATAAATCAACACAATGATTGATTCTAACAACAAATCCTTTTCTTTTTTCCTTGTAAGGAACGCACATGTCACAACTATGACAAATCAAATCATTCTAAATGAAAACCAATAATCCCTACATAGAATTTTAGTTCAAAAAATCACCAAAAGTATACAAACCAAAACCATAGTAATCCCTGCGTATAGTTTAGTTCAGGAGATTACAATTACAATCAACCATTAGAATGAAGAGGAAAATCAATAAGGAGTCAAACAACTCACACTAGAGTCGATGATCACCCATCAACTCCAAATAAATCATCCCACAACATAACTCGTTTCCAAAACTCGACATCCTTACCCCTTAAGGTAACATACATCACAAAAGTGATAAAAATCATATTAACACAACTCACCCGTAATATGAAAATCAAGTCCCTCTTGGACAAAAAAACAAAGAACCCACCCAAACTCTCTTTTAAAAACATGTGTACTCATGGGCCTCAAGTAACACAATGCGTCACTCCCATGCAGTACAATGGCAGACAGACTAGAGCTCTAACTTATCGTAACCACTAACCCGGCCAAAGGTGTAGTTCCCTATATAATTGCCTAGTCACCACTGTGACACCAGATCAGCAGATCCAAAAACAGTCACCACTATGACACCAGATCCGAAAACATTTAAAAAGTCTCACACAACTCAAAATGTCACACCAACACTCGAGTACTCTTTCAACACAATATAATCAACCATTCCATGATATAATGTATTGCCACGAAGAGTAAATACTTGAAATGACAATTCAATCAACTCTCAATCATTACATCACCAATGTCACACCATCAAATATATATATTCCACGTAAATATATATATATATATATACGTAGTCATTCACGCAGGAATTACCACTAATATCAACTATATATAGTTTATACATATTAAAACCAAGAAATTCATTTTATACTTAAATTCATTTTTTTACCTGTGAGCCATAGCCCTATGAACCGTAGTCGATCGAGTTCATATTATTTCAAACAAATCTTTATTTTTGAAAATGATTTACAATTATTAATCAATTCTGACATTAAATAACTCGGTTCGTAAATGAACCACGTCACTACTAGAATAATGCTAATAGACATCATGTCATAGACATCAGTTAGGATTTGAGGAGATGTAAAAAAAATTTCTAACATCGGTTCTTAGAAATCCGATTTCTATCTATACAATTAACATCGTTTCTAATAGTTAACCGATGTCTACATTTTTTTTCAAAATTTTGAAAAACGCGGAAAATGGCTAAGTTACCAAATTTTCAACGCGGGGGAACAAAATTTCAATTCCCCAACACTTAGTCATATTGACTGGCACGGCATTTTTTCATTCTCAAACCCTACCCACCACGACACCCTACCAGCACCCGACCTCCTCTTCCTCATCCTCCGCCTCCAACCATCACCCAACTACTCTCCGCCTCGGCCTCCGTCTCCACTCTCCTCCTTCTCTGCCTCCGTCTCCGTTCTCCTCCGACACACCTCTTCTCTTATCTCTCTCCTCAAATCACCAAATCCACCAATGACGCAGTCCATGCCGGAGCTCCGCCTTGTTCCCTCGTCGAGCCCACCATGGAAGATGAGATCTAACATTTAAGACAAGGCTCGCGATCGATTCAGGTATTGGGTCTCACTCGATTTTGCGTTAAATTGTTTTCAATTGCTTGTGGGTATCTTTTGGTTAATTTCTCGATTAATTTCTTTCTAATCCTATGTATCAATTCATCTATATCTATGTGTGTGAGCTATTTTGGGGGTTACTTTAGGTTTGTTGAGTGGATGGATTGTTGTTGTTCCGGGACTGAAATTACTCAAGATATTGGATGGATTCTTACTTCTTTTTCCAGTAGTTTATGCAGTCCTTCCTTGTAGGAATACCTTGTTACAGCATCCAAGAACCCGATCTTGTATGTCTTCTTCAGTTCCCCTAGACTCCGGATATGTCTACTTATTTTTGTTTATCCTTGTTCCCCTCAATCCTGCAGTTTCCTTTCCTAGTCTTTTGAGATAGTGTGGCATGTTATGCTGTCAGTGTCGATCTAGACTAATGATGAAATTGAATCTTGTATGCAGAGAATTTAATGTCAAACCAACCCAGTTTGTTAACTTCTCTAGGAGTAGCACATATTTGAGTAAAAATGTAGAAGTAAGTGCTACTTGGCCCTTACCATAGATTTTCTTTTGACACTTGTAGGAAACTGTTGGGACCAGGGTTTTGATGCCAATACCAGGAGGACTGTGAGCTTCTTGTTGCCAAACAAGTAATGTTTCCAGTTTTTGTGACTTGTATTAGTTTGAGATGATATAGTGGAAGTTATACAGTTTGCAAAAAGCTTCATTTTCAGGGTTTGAAACTTTGAACACATTTTATTTGTTAGGAAGCAGATCCTGAGGATTTAAGAGAAGGTCAGAAACGGATGATGGCGTTGTTCCATGTGTAAGTGTTTTTCAGTCTGATTGAATATCTTCTGAATTCATTTTTTTAAGTTTTATAGTTGCTTGCTTGTCAACTATACTTGGCAATCATTTTTTATTTAATAAATGTTATGACTTATTTCAAACTTTGAGTTTAGATATAGATTTCTTAGCTACAGTTCATTTCAGTTCCTGTCATCATGCAGCCATCTTGTGTGCATGCCCAGGCATTTAAGTATTTAACTATGAAACTACATAAAATTCTACAGATACGGAGTCACTCCATTTTCTCAATTGAAAGGATTATTCATTCAAGGTCCTATTTTCATCAGCTTCTTTCTTGCTGTAAGATATGAGCCTGTCAAATTTATAGCATCTGTTTTACATAGTTCCATTTAAGATTTGATATATCTCTTTTTCTTGAATTTGTGAATTTCAAATTTTGTAACACATATTATTGTAGATTAGAAACATGGCGAGAAAGTTCCGTCTTTTCAAAATGGTGGTGCTCTCTGGTTTACTGATCTCACAACTCCAGATAGCATGTTGATCCTTCCAATTCTGACAGCAATGACATTCTGGATCACAGTCAAGGTAGGGTTTTTCCTTTATGGATTTATCTTGCCAAGAATGGTATTGAATACGTGGTTGGCATATGGTGAAGTAAGCATCCATTGATTGTGAGTCAATACCACTTATAGTTTTTGCTGCTACAATTTCTTTTGTCTTATTTCTAGAATGGTTTCACTATTTGGTCGAGTATAGTTCATGTTTCTTTATTTTGTGAATCTCTATGATGTTGTTCTTGTTATAATATCACTTCAGCAGCTGGGTTTGAGTTGATAGTCTCATTGTAAAGTGTCATCCTGTGTCTCTTTTATTATGGTAGAGTCAAGTTACACTACTAGAATAATGTACGTACACATCATGGTAGAATGTAGCATTAATTACAGTCCTGCTGCTACATTTAATTTTCACCTTTAATCCAATGAGGTATAATTCCTAGCAGCTACATATTTTGTGGACATCATCCTCTTTATAGAATATGATGTCTAGATATAAAGTTGAAATTAGTTTTAACCATAAAAACTGATGTCCAGTAATACAGATACATCAGTTCTAAAATGAAAATCGATGTTACTAAAATATACAGACAACTATTTTTTGTCGAAAACGATATATTACTGAGTATCAGACATCAGTTCCAAAATGAAAATCGATGTTACTAAAATATACAGACATCGATTTTTTGTCGAAAAAGATATATTACTGAGTACCACACATCAGTTCCAAAATGAAAATCGATAATACTTCAATACACAGACATCGATTTTTTGTCAATAACGATATATTACTGAGTACCAGACATTGTTTTTCGAATAGAAACGATGTACAATAGATAATTAACATAGTTTTTTCCTTACACACTGATGTTAATGTAAGTAAATATATCTGTTCATACAATACTAGACTTTGTATATTGAACCCTAAAATTATGGTATATGTGGCAAATTATGCTTCAAAATCATGAACAACAAGAAATCTTTATGGGAACCGATGTCTGTAACAGTATCAGTCATCGTTTCTTAAATAAATAACGATGTTAAAAGAAAACTTGTGCTGTATAATCTATATTTCTTTAAGCATTAAATACAATAAAATGAAGGTTTAACAATAGTAAAACATGCAAGTTTGTTATCATTTAAACCTATTTACATCGATTTATAATGAGGAACCGATGTCTAAAATAATACTAGACATCAGCTAAAAACCAATGTCTGCATTTTCCTGATTTTTCTCATCACCCACAAAGACATCAGTCAGGTTTTTGTTTCTCATCAGTTTTTGGCCGATGTTTGGGGCCATAATTCTAGTAGTGTGATAGCATACAAAGTGCATATGGTGCACAACAACAAAAAACCTCATTTGCGAGAAATTTGTTCCTCACTGAAAACCAACATTTCCTCGCTGTAGTATTTTCGCGAGGAAACTTTTTTCGTCTTCAATTCGTCAGAGAAAGCTCGTCAAGAAAAGTTTCAACGACGAAAAAACTATTTCCTCGCATGACCTTTTTTGAGAGAAAATTATTTTTTTTCTTGCTGTTAATCTTTGGCGACAATATTTTTCCTCATCCAAACTCATAATTTTACCTCGTTAAAAAATTTCAGGGATTAGAAAATAATCGTTAAATATATTTTCTGACAAACTTGATTTCGTCGCTAAATTATGTATTTCCTCGCTGATGATAATTAGTAATTAAAAAAGTTTTAAATAATAAAAAATTTAAACTACTGCTTTTGCGACAAAAATATTTTGGTTATTATAAATAGCTTTAGGGGAGGAAGTTTTTCCTCACTCGAAACCGTTTTCAACGAGGAAATTTTGTTTCATCGTAATATGTATCCTTTTAGCGAGAAAAAGTTATCACCCTAAAAATAATCAACAATGAGAAATGTTTTTTCCATCGGTGTAGGAACTAAAGTCTATAGTGATAAAATTCTCTTTTGTCGTAATTAAATTTTAGTCTATAGCGAGGAAATGTTTTTTTTTGTTACAGTTGTCTGCTTATTACGATATGACTTTTCGAAGGTACGTCTTATTCAAAACTAGTCAAACAATCAACAAAATAATGAAGGAAATAAAAGAACATAGCAAGAATTTTGGAATAGAAGACATATTGCAGCAAACATGGTTTACATATGGTTTGCGGACAAAACTCTCTTGGTAGTTCATTATTCTCAGACTTGAAGGAAAATATCCAAACCTATATTTCAAACACAAAAGCATATACTAGCAGCTTTAGCTCTTGTTCATGAAAGCTTAACAAGACAAGCCTCTCACTTCCTCAATCACAGTCCACAAGCTGCTGCTCACTGAGACTCACGAGCTCCATTGTTATCAACTAATGAGCTCCTTCCAGTGCAAGCTCTCCTCATCTACAAGACTACAAGTAATAAATCATATCCTAGTGTGTGATACTTGTTCCTACAATCAGTGTGAAGTGATTCAAATAACATAACAAATAAGTCAATCATTTACACACATACTAAAAACATAGAAATAAAAAATAACGATTGCAGCCAAATTGATACGAGTCAATGACAATTCAAAAAGTTCACAATTTCACCAAAAGGATTCTTATAATTGAAGTCACATGTATTTTAAATGATAAGGACTGCTGTAACGCTCAACCTTCACAAGAGTTCAATGACCAGGATATTGGAAAACAACATTCCACGAACAACGCATGAATATAATTTTAGAGACTGGGGATTTATGGAATATTACCATACTTACTCCTAATCAAAGTTCAAGTATGATGCACTTACTCAAACCACATCAGTAGTTAGATAGAATATTACAAGAAACATACAGTGGTGCACAAATACTTCTAAAAGGTTATCAGGCAGAGACTCTGATAATTACCTTAATCATTAAGGCCACAGCTTAACCAATCACGGCTTGTATGGTGTCTGCAAGCCAACATTATAATCGAAGCAAAGAATCTAAAGCATCTCAGAGTCTACAATTGTTCTCATATTTTGATTTTCTCCAAAATTGAAGCAAACGGCAAGAAGATAAATGATGAAAGTCTTTTGGCTTTTTTGTTATTTGTTCAAATTGTGGTACTGCATAGAGCATGATAAAAGAAAGAAAGAAAAAGAATTGAACTTTGGCAAGTCAATCTTAAAACATACAAGGCAGCAAAATCACCTTTCATGTAGCTGATAAGCTCATAAATGTACATGATTTTGTGTTGATTTCTTCATGTTTTCTTAGCTAGTTTTCTATCTATTTGAGTCATTTACTTTATTTTAATGTTTTGTAGGTGTTATGGAGCAAAGTAGAAGAAAGGAAGCTAAATCAGTAAATCTGCCTGTGCAGATCAGTCAACTTCGACATGAAACTGAGAGCAGTTCAGAAAGAACTAGAGGGTGATCTTTATATTGATGGAAAGCCTTGGATGTCTAGTTTCTGAATCTTTTTACGGCTCATTAATATCATTTTTCTACAAGAAGTTATGGCCGATTTAGTACAGCAAGGTCTGGCAGTCCGGAAATCTGACACTTTGACGGAAATCCATGATTTGAGGCCCGAATTCCTTTTAGAAGCCCACCGACGAGTATTAACTGAATATCTCTATTTATTAGAGATATATGACATATTTTTATGGGTGAAAATTATTAGAAATCTTAGAGGAGAAGCTACTTGAATCCTAAAAGGAAAAGAAGTGAAAATTGGCTGACCTAAGCAAAAAAAGAGGGGACGTCTACTCAAGACGTAGGTTCTGCCGCACAAGAGAAAGGAGAGAACGAGATCTTCTGCCATCAACTAGCCGCCATCTCTTCCTCTTCCTTTCTTCTAGTTTTTGTTTGTTCATGACTATGTCTAGCTAAATAGTTTTGTAGCTAGGGGCGATTTCAAAGCCCCAAACATGTTCAATTCATATTGATGACAATTCAGTTTTTGGTTTTCTATATTATCAATTGAGTGTTTGTTTCACCGTGTCTACAAGATGAATCGTTTCTTGTTTGTTTAGGTGTACAACTAAATGAATAGGTTAGGGTTCTAATGCTAGGAGTAACACTAGATTCGTATATGTCGTGTGTTGATTCCAATTGAGTAGCAAAATGTTTTCTTGAATTACATGTGACTCAAACCCTAGGTTTAGCAAGACTACCAACGTACTTGTGACCCTAGATTTATCCAAACCCTTTTAGTGCTTAATGATTTTGATATGTTAAACTTAGCGAGCTTGTGTCTAGGTTACATAATCAGAAATAGATTAAGTGGTGAGCTTGTATTCACTTAACGAGGAACTAAGAAAGGGTAATGGGTTAATTCGAGCTTGTGAGTTAACTTTGGGTAAATTCAATTGAGAATTAGGATTCCATAACTGAGCTTTGATATGATTGAGTGTGTTTGGTGGTGGAGAATGAGTCCTTAGCTTTGTTTCTATCAATAGTTTAAAGTTATAAAATCTGTTTCTGCTTTGTTATCTTTCTGTGTTCAGTTTTACGTGAATTATTTAATATACCAAATCAACTCAGATTGTTTTGAAATTTTTTATACTTATTATTAAATGTGTTTTTAGTGTCATGTAAAATTTTCAGAAAATTCCATCGAGTCTAGGTTAGTTAATTAATTTATTTTCGTTAACTGTTCAGTAGCATAGTTTAGAGTAGATTGTGACATTTGATTAGCAGTTTAGGAACAATCTTCAGCGGGTAATGACCCTTGCTTGATCACTATATTACCAACGATGATACTGGAGTGCAAGGTTTAAGTTGTGCATCTTTTAGACGTACCAGTAGCCACGTTAAACTTGGAGGTGGAAGAATGTTCAAGACCTGAAGATAAGGACAAAGATATTAACGAGAGGAAGGTGAATTATTAGAATTTACCTTGTCCCAAGACCCTAAAGTATGAAATTCACAGCAAGCAGAGTATAGAATTCAAGCCCTAATTTGATTGCACAACCCAAATTCTAAAGGGTACAAGCACTTTTGAAGAAGTGGGAATGATACTCATCAGGGCTCAGGGCCTCCACCAAGTTAGAGCTTCTCGTACAATTACGGTGCTTGGATCTCACCAAAATTAATGGCAGGTTGACCTTCCGACAGTGCAGAGCCTCTATTCACGATGGGAGGTAGGCAAATCATCTTTTCGATTACGGATCCAATTCCCAAAGCTTCCGAAGACAGTGGCGACTGTGAGAGTGGCAACGAGGAGAGAAGGGGAGATAGAGAGAGAATTGGGGTTTTTTGGCAGTGTCTCATTTTATCTTTTGCAAACAGGCGAGTTTCTGTTTTCATTGTCGCTTAAGACTTTTAAATGTTTTGCTTTTAATTTTATACAGGTTTTTGAAAGCCCACTTTAATTCAAGGTTTGTGGTTTAGGATTTAGGGTTTAGGGGTTGATGGCTTAAGTCATGATAATGGCTAACTAAATGATTTTCAATTTGAAGAAGGTATTGTATTATCAACAATTTAGTGTCTGGTGCGAGATTTTCTATGAAAATTTTATTTCGATTATCTGAATAGTTCAATCTTAAGACATCACTCATAGATCATCTTTGTAAATTTTAGGGCAAAATACTGTTTAGTCCCTGAAGTATAACCTTGTCCTCATTTCAGTCCCTGCCTTTCTAATTTAATCCCAAAAATCCTGAACTCAAAATTTTCAGTCCAACTAATCCATTCCCTCCATTTCGTCTGGTTGCTTGCTGACATGTCAGTTTTCGACTTGCCAGCTCAGCACCACGTAAGATGCCAATTTTGTAAAGTGACGAAAATGCCCCTGCTTCAGTTTCTTCCAAGATATCCTCCAAAATGGTAGTCTCCCGAAGAACTCGAGGAGAGAGAAAGTAGATCTAGATTTCTCTCTCTCCTTCACCAGTGAATATCTCGACACCACCGTGCCTCACCTCTACCACCATGGTGTCCACCAGTCTCTGGCGATTCAAACCCAGCTCCCACATAGTCCGGAGCTGCCGGAAAATGACTCACGCACCGACGAAGCAATACCTAGAATTGCTTTGGACACCCAAATCTTTCTGGGTGTCTGTCTTCTCTCTCTTCTCGTGCATCCGGTGAACCCAAACAGCCACCAACGACTCCTCTCTTCTCCAAGTTCTCACCACCACCTCCCATTA
>JANPXK010000257.1:0-37991 GCA_024704745.1 Rosa lucieae | reverse complement strand
CAGTTGGTAATAGTAAAGTTATCTTGTATGAATACTCTAATATCATAGTTATCGAACTATCGGTGCTACCATATTTGACCAGCTATCATTGTCAACCTTTGCTATGATCAACTAAATATTCTCGTGTTTTCTTGTTTTTCTTTGATCAGGCATTAAAATTGATAAATTTTCTTAAACAAAGTCATGGTATCTATCCGGTTCTACATGTCTACAACACTTTTTTGAAAGCTTGTACCAAAATGCAAAGTATGGTTTATGCCAATCAGTGTTTGGAATTGATGGAGCGACAAAAGGTGGGGAAGAATGAAGTTACATATGCACTGCTTCTCAAGGTGTGTGTACGAAAACATTTTGAATTGTGCTGTTTAGATGTCATTTTTTTTCCTGTTTCGACATAGCAGTTTGTGTGGTGTGTGTTTTTTTTTTTTTTCAGTTAGAAAATGTTTGGGCTTCATTTTTGCTATGATCTCCCTAAGAAAACTAACCTGGAAAATGATTTTGATTGGTAAATTTATCTCCTGATTTGTGGATTCAAATGGTTTGTTTTAGAATGCTTCAATGTTTTGTAAAGGGATCAAAAGATCAGTTTCAATTTCTAAGGCAGACCCCAGTCATAGTATATGAGTTTCCAATGGATGAGTGGAAATAATGCTTGATTTAGTTGAGAAAGATCGTTTTAATTATGATTTTTTTTTTGGTGACGCTTATGTGATGCTTTTGAGATGATTGTTTTTATTATGAATTTTTTTTTGGGTGATGCTTCTTTTGAATTTCTGCAATGTCTAGATTTAACCTTAAAAAGTTATTTTTCACATCAATTTTAGGAGTGGGAGATAACAAAAAAAACTCATGTTCTTCGTATTGTTTGTTCCCAATGGTGATGCTCTGAATAACCGTAGGCTCTGTTATGTTTTCCTTCACGATAGTGATATGACTAGCTGTCCATGTACACTTTAATCATAAATCTCTAGAAATATTGACTCTGGAACCAAATTATTCTAAGTTCAGTTTTGTCAAATGATAATCTGTTTGTTCTTTTTAGCTTGCAGTTTGGCAACAAAACCTGTCTGTAGCCCGTGAACTTTGGAAGGACTATATCAAACACTACAGTCTGAGCATTATCCCTCTGCAAAAGTTTCTTTTGTCCTTTAGTAAGTTGGGAGATTTAAAATCTGCATGCAAGACATTGCAATATATGGTGGCTTTAGTCATCAGGGGAAAGGCTTCTGTTAATAAATCTATTAAGGGAAAGTTGTATTCTTCAAGATTGGACATTCCTATACCTTTGAACTGCGAATTAGGCTTGAAGAAACTTAATTTGGAGGAGAATGAACAGTCTGTCCCTTCCAGATACTGCGAGAATTTGGATGGCCATGTTGTTAGTGCGGATCAATGCACTAGTTTTGGCTTGGGTATTGGAGAAACTAAGAGTGTTCCAGCGGATGGTTTTAATATTGATATAAGTACTCCTGTTATGGAGCTTTTGAGATGTTCGTACACGAACTTGATATATGCTTGTGCAGAATTAAGAAATGGTGGCCTGGCTGAGCAGTTAGTCCTACAGGTATAGTAACATCTCTTTTTATGTTGTGTATGTTCTGCAATATAATCTCATATAAAAATGGTACAATTCTCCATAGTCAACCTGTAATATCATATGGAGAACTATGTAATTGTATATTTATGCTTAGAAGTTAAGATTATTGTTACTGGAAACACTCATACCATTTATCTTTCTTTTGATCATGATGACTCTTTTCTTGATGGATTTCAATACTAGGCTAGCTAAATAATGCTGTCCAATTTTATAGTATAAATCATACCTCCTCCAAGTATCCTCCATTACATAGAGCTTCCACCATAAGCGCGGAGCAAAGGCTATTCAGACTAATCTCTTTCTCATCCATTATTGTCCAAGCTTCCATGACAAACTGCATCAAAAGTAAACAACTTCCATGAATGTTACAAACCAAATAATATACAATTGAAGACTGGAAACCTGGGGAGCTAAATCCTCATAATGTTATAACTGAGAAAAATCAAGATGCAGGATGGAACAATTACAAACAGCGAGTTGGATTTCATAAAGTTATATCATGATGCTACCGGTACATAAACATAAACATATACATATATACATATATCTATCCAGAAATATTATATATATTCATAATATGCTGAGTTTTCTGCTGACACTCTTCACATGTACATTAAACAATATCAACACTCCTTAAATGCATTTATTATCATTTTCTCAGCTAAAAACACATGTTTGAGATTCTATCTATACATGTCAAACGCCTAGATTAAATGGTGTGCAAATAAACAAACAAATGACAGAACAAGACATCCAGCCTAGACGACCGAGCACATATGTCAACTAATTCCTCTTTTTCTCAGCTTACCAAAGGATCAGGTGACGTGGCACAGTACTTTAGAATATGCAAGAAATCATCAGCTCCTTTAACGTCATTTCCCTGGCCTAGACTCAAAAGAAGATTGGAGGCTTCGCCTCTTTTACCCAATTTCAGAGCCTTAACAATTTGTATCTGCAAATTCATCGTAGTTGATTCTGCTCCATTCCATAAAACATCTCGACCTGCATTCATAAAATTGCACTCAAATTCAGGAAATAGACTTGCACAGTGATCATCCGCATTTTTGAGCTCATCCGAAAGCAGCTAAGTTCTTCCGTACAAGTATATTTGACTACGGAAAACATAAGCCCAGCAATTTCCACTGTAATACACCCTTACGCACACGAAAAACATGCATTTGCGTATCTAGTTACAATGGCATAGATGAGCTATGAAAGATTACCAGTTGAAATAGTAAGAGTTCGAGAATAGTCCAGTCTCTCAGCAACAATTCTTCGTCCCTACAATAACAACACTAATAACAAATCAGAACTCAGAAAATAAATACGATACGGAAATAAAATTCATAAAATTCGTATATAGTATACTCTCTCTCAAAAAACACAGATGAATAAAGGCATACATGGTGGAGGTGTGAAAAAGATTCTGCAATGGAGCGCAATGGAATCCTGGCTCTGTAAAACAAGGAGAGAAATGTGAACAAGATGGAGGTAGTGAGGCGAAATTGATATATGTGTTTGTTGGAGTTGAATATACTTACAGAGGTCTGTGCATGGTTTTGGAACTTCCTCAACTTCTTTTTAGGGTTTAAGCATTTCGAGGATAGAGAAATTTTCTCCAGAAAATCTCAAAACTCCCGCTGTGATTTGATTCAGAGCGCAGTATCAGTTAGGGTTGGGCATGGGACGGTACGGGCCGAAAATGTGGTAATCCCGATCCCGGGCCCAGAAAAAAAATACGGTACGGTTATGGCACTTTTTGAGAATTGATCCCAAACATCCTGAACCTGAACGGTACCGGGCCCAATCCGGGCCATCCCGAACAAAAAAAAAAAAAAAAAATTTCCTGCAATTTCTCAGTTTTGCATTTCTACTTTTCCATTAAAGCAAGCTGCAACTCAAAGCTTGTTCATTGCATATAATAAACATAAGAACAATTCCAGTGTCACAGCTTGTTCATTGCATATAATAAACATGACATGAACTTGTATTTACAACCAGTCAGACACAGGATTTGCAACTCACAACTTGTATACTCACAACCTGTGCAAGTACAACAGCAGAAACAAAGGCAATTAGGAATCTACATTTAGAAGCACAACTCTACATTACCGCCACAACATTGAAGCATCTGAGTTCTTGCTTAACTCACTCTCCAACTCTAAAAATCCAATTGTTAAGCGTAAGTATCAAAATTTCACAAAACCCACTGACCCAGGTCATTTTCCCCTCCAAAACTCGATCTTCACGAACTCAACTGTAATCTCACAAACCCAATCGAACAAATTGAACTCCTAATCGGCTAATCCTACACATGTAATCTCACAATCAGTGGCGGAACCAGGATCTAGAAATGGGTTAGGCTAATTTTAAGTACATAAAAATTTTGCAAACTTCTAACTTTTTTTAGGTTTAGAACCCAGTGGGAGGCTCATCCTTACGCCTTTATTTTTATCATTCCAACCTTCATAATCAAATCATTCCAACCATTTTTATCATTCCAACCTTCATAATCAAAAGATTTTTGTATTGCTTGAATTTTCAGTGATCCGTCATTTAAATCAATACCTATAATATTATATATGCACCGATATTAGAATAATAAGCACATTTCACTACAAACACAAATATACACACACACATACACACTAACAGACATTTCATTATATACATTCCAAGCACAAGTGCAAAACAACAAATGATTAGATGAAGAAAGCAATTTCATTGGACTAAACATAATTATCCAATTACCATACCAAACATAGTCATGATCCAATTTAGCGATTGACCAAAACACAATTCCTTTTGACAGTATCTTTCTCAATTCTGACTCTTTCATATAATTGATAATCAAACAAGCTGCAAGCCAAGCATATAAATTATATAATCAAACAATGAAATAATCAACAAGCCACATAATCAAACAGCAAAGCAATTTCATATTTTCATTGAAATGAAGACTCACAGACTGACAGACGCACGCGGCATGTCCACACTCCACACCACCAGTCGACCACACCTCCAGACTCCAGTCTGAAATCTGAAGGCAGTCACCAAGACACCGATTCACCGCGTCATCGGCGTCGACCTCCGGACTCCGTCACTCCGATCTGCTTGTCCTCCTGAGCGGCTGCCGGCTGAGCTCCTCAATTTCAAGCAAAAACACAGCTACACAGAGGTAAGATACTAAATTTCAAGCAAAACCCATCAATTTTAATATGAAATTCGAAGTGGGTTCATGAAATTTCAGATGAGAGTCATGAGACTTGAGAGAGAGAGACTGAGGACTGAGCCCTGAGGAGTGAGGAGTGAAGTCGTGAAGAACGAAGGCTTGGCTGAGGACTGAGGAGTGAAGAACAAGGGCTTAGCTTTTTTTTTTCCTATGGGCTTAGGGGATATACCCATACTTGAGGCATTTTCAGCCCAAATCTCGTCTGGGCTATAGCCCAAGTAGCCTACTACACAGTTCCAACAAATCAAATTGCAAAACCATCGGCAATGAAATCGATGTTTGTCTATAAAGCTAAGAAGCACCGATACGGGTACGAGTATCCGGATACGATACGGTCGGATCCGTCGATACGGCAAATCTTCAATGTAATTGGATACGGGTACGTGAAGGATCCGTCAAATAAATATATATATATATATATAATTAGAAAAGTAACATGTTATGACATTTAGAGGCAGCAAGTAACATGTTTACTGACCATTGCAACTATCATTTTGTACTTATCCTCTTCCTAACATGTTAGTCATGTTACGGAATGAGTGGCAAGTGGCAACAATTAATGAATCAGCAGCATTGAAAAGTCTAAATTAATTGAATGTATATAGGCAAGGGGTTCCATGCTTTTGTTCACTTTCCTGATTAAATGTTGCAATCTGCAAATTACTAGAAGCTTGCAAATTAACATGTCTTACAGTAACAAATAAGTACTAAGTAGTCAATGATGAGCTAGTAGAGTTCACTGGAGACCTTTACCTAATGGCATATTCACACTTAAATAGAAGCCATCATCTACTGAAACTGAAAGAACTAACATGTCTTGCACGAACAAGTAAGCATTAAGTAGCCAATGATGAGCTAGTAGAGTTCACTGGAGACATTTACCTAATGACATATTCACACTTAAATAGAGGCCATCATCTACTGAAACTGAAAGAGCTAATATGTCTTGCACGAACAAGTAAGTATTAAGTAGCCATTGATGAGCTAGTAAAGTTTACTGAGGATCTTTTCCTAATGGCAAAATTACACTAAAATAGAAGTCATCATCCACATTGGCTTACAGTAACAAATAAGTACTAAGTAGCCAATAATGAGCTAGTAAAGTTCACTAGGGACCTTTTCCTAATGACATAATTACTCTAAAATAGAAGTCATCATCCACGCTGAAATTTAAAGTTAGCTAGCATGTCTTACACGAACAATAAGTACTAAGTAGCTAATAATGAGCCAGTAAGTTTACTGGAGACCTTAAAATTACTATTTAAATACATTTTCTTTCCATTTTTGTGAATCCAATTTAATTTTTGACTTTTCAAATTAACTTGTTAATATAAGGCAACTAATCTTCCATTAATTTTATAAATTTATTTATTAAAAGATTTAAATATTACTTCAATTTACCAGATTTCATGGATTATAATTACGATATTAATATATATATATATATACACACACACCACATTAATTCTCCATCGAAAATATATAAATTTTATGGACGAATTATATATATATATAACTTTGTTTTTAACGATTTATATTATATATACACACACACACACACCCATACTTTTTTTTTTTTGATCAAATAAGAACTCCATTAATAAAACGAAGATTACAATGAGTATGGAAGATAAAAGCTTCAACCAAAACTTTTCCCACTTTAGACGTCAAAATGGACATCTATACTGACGCACTGTTAAAGCCAAACTAGGCCCCGACTCTAAACATACTAAAAAAACTAACTAAAAATACTAAACTGGCACCAAACAAAGGGGCAGAAACAACAAAACGTGTTGGAGCAGACTCAGCCAAGAACACCAACTCCCACCCAGAATCCACCTGGCCAGCAATTGATCGACCAAGCCAACACTCGTCGTTGCTTCAAACCCGATCAAAGGGATTTTTGGACAGTCAGACCTAGGACTAAAGAAAACCCAACACCGTCATCCCACCACTACTCCAAAGCGCCATCACTTCCAACCCAAATCCTGACAGGAAAGACCTCCTAGAAAGCCATAAATGCTCGTCTATGCCACAGGCAGACTTTGTGCTGACTCTAAACTAGGCAGGAACGACGCTCAGGAAGGCCAAAGTGATGATTGCCTCTGCCACCACATGCAGTGCACCCGACCTAAACCAATGAAAGAAAAAACACAAAAACACTGTTTCCCAGATTGGGTCCAGATTGGGCCCAAAACCATAGACCCAGCCTAACTTCAGCTCCATCATCCCGATTCCCATTGACCGCCGTGACCACAGTTCCCTCGCTCCTTCGCCGTCCAAACATTGGTTGCAGATCGAGCACCTCACTTGTCTTCACATCACCGCCGTTGCGGTCACATCTACTAGGATCACGGCCTCACCTCTCCACCCATTAGCACCACCCCTGTAACACCCCACTGGAACCCGACCAGAGATCGATCTGACTTCAGACCACCAAGAAGTTCTGATCCAAACAGTAGAGCGCCCAAACAAGCCCGATCCGAACCCCACCCATCCCCTCTAAACCAGAACGGGAACGAACCATCACCCCCGATATGGGGTTTCCCGTCCTCAGCCAGCCACCCAACCATCCAAGCCCGGACGATCTAGCCACCCCCTCCACGACGTCCCCATATGGCTTCTCCATCCAATCTAGATGAGTCGCGCCCATTCCGATGCATCTGTCCATCCTCCGCCGACCGAAAAACCCCGCGAACTCCCGATGGTCGAAGCCCAAAACCTACTAACCAAAGATCGACGCCACTCCTTGCCGATAAACGGCGACACTAGGCCTACCCGTGAGGCAACAACGTCCGTAGGACGCGTCACCGGACGAGTGAGAAGAAATTTGAGAGAAACTCTTGCGGTTAGGGTTTTTTCATATCTAAACGAGACATTGAGCACCAAAATCTTATAAAGATTGTTTTTAACCGACTACCCATACTTTTTTTTGAATATGTATAATGAAAAAAAATCTAAAATAATGAAAAAGAAAGAAAGGGAAAAAAAAAACAATATTTTTTTTAAAAGAAAGTCAAAATAATTTAGAGCCGTTATATATTCAACAACATATATGTAAGCCCTCGGAAATTTGTTATTAATTCCTAAATGTTTCTTGGGATTAATAAAGTGTTTGTTTGTACGAGTTCGTGGTTCAAGGATGGAGCGGAAGTGTTTCGGATGAATATTATTCGAAGAATTTGATTTTAGGGGGGGCATAAAGGTTGACTTTTTATACGTTGGGTTTCTCAGAAAACTTCCTTCACGAAAGTTGTATTTTGTGGTCTTCTACATCTATTTTCGTACTTTGATAATCTCCTTATTGATTATTACTTTAGAGTATTGGGTTGTAATTTCTGGTGTTGAATAGGTGTTCTGTTATTCGTCATTTCCGTAGATACTTAGGTGGCAGGGTTATGGAACGAGTGTCCGAGTGTTAGGAGTTTTGTCTTTTGTAAACTTTCTCCTTTGTTTTGATGCTATGTGCCACAGGGCATTATCCCTTGCTGCAAGGGTTTTGATCATGTTCATATGCAGTTTAACTCTTGTATATTTGTAAATGAATTCACTCGAGTGGTATGTAAAGCCATGTTTTGATTTCACTTCTGAAGTGCTTAATTTCTTTTACTGTTTCTTGAGTTGTAAATGATTGTCATATCCTTTATGATCTCTACATTTCTGGAATCGGGGAGTGACAGAAATTGTTAGATGTTTCCAGCCAAGTTAATAAGACTATTATGAGGAATGTACTCTTGAATTTTATTAGTTGACCAGATCCTCAGAAGGTTTTCATATTCTCTTTTAAAAGTTTTGCTTCTTTTCAGCCGGACTGTATTGAGTTATGTCTCCATTCCTTGGTCCACTCATGTGTTAGTGGCAAGGTTGAATTGGGCTTCCACTAGGCCCGAGGTTTGAATCTTGCCAAAGCAAAGACATATTGAAGGAAAGTTTCCATAATGCCTTCTAGTGTTCTTACTATGCATGTATTACTTTTTGCAGGTAAATTTGAGCAATGCTAACTTGGAAGCTGCATTTACTACAGGCAACACATCTTTTAAAGGATCAACTGCCACTTCTAAAGAGGAGCACTCCAAAGTTGCTAGAATACACCAAGGACTGGAAACTCAAGTTACAAGTATTTTTATCTTATAACAAATTGCTATTTTTTTGTTTTTTGTTTTTGTTTTACTATATCTACAAACAGTTTTTGTCTTCATATGGTTTATTTAGAAGACTTCAATCTTGTTCTTTTCTTTTGCTGTTGTATATGGAGAAGTTTAGGCCATACGTCCCCTTCTCCCTACTCTTTGTACTCTTTTTATCAATAGTATTAATGAGAATTTTATTTTGCTTACCGCTGGTATTCTCATTGTGAAACTTCTCTAGCAAAGAAACTGATTTAGTAATCACTTCTAAACTAGAAATTGAAGCAAAAAGAACAAAAACACAACAACTTAAAATAACAAACTGATGTGATAAATGACACAGGACATTAGTTCTATCAATAGAACATATGTCTAATACTGATATATAAATCAATTTCTTATGTAAAACGATGTCATAGTAGGAAATGAAATCAGTTTTTTATAAATTAAACGATGTGTAGAGTTATTTTATACATCGGGAGTTTATAAGAAACTGATGTCTAGAGTAATTTTTCACATCGGCTAAAAACCGATGTCTGAGATTTCCCGATTTTTAACATCACCCACTAAGATATCGGATGATTTTTTTTTTTTAACATTGGTTTCTGGCCGATGTCTGAGGCCAAAATTCTAGTAGTGTGTGTGGTGATCTGTGTGATGAGCTGTGTGGTGGTTGGCGTTATTAACGGATGTTTTTAGAAAATGTTTCTATTTGTTTCTATTATTGAATTGTTTGTTTTCTTGGTAATCTCCTGAACTAAATTCTATGCAGGGATTACTGTTTCTGAATTGATTGTTTTCATGTAATCTCCTGAACTAAGTTATATGCAGGGATTACTATGATTTTATTGGTTGTTTTAATGTAATTCCCTGAACTAAACTATATGCAGGGATTACTATGAACTCTTTTGTTTGTTTTCATGCAATCTCCTGAACTAAGTTTCTATGCAGGGATTACTATGAACTCTTTTGTTTGTTTTCATGTGATCTCCTAAACTAAATTTTATGCAGAGATTTCTGATTTTGCTTAATTCTTATTGTGAGTATAGTTGTGGGTTGTGATCTGTAGTGATTGGAAAATGAGTTGGGATGGCATGATTTTGGCAACCGCGTTATGTTGAGGGAAATGAGTATGATTTCCTGGTTGTGCCGTTGAGGCAAAGGAATGGTGATATGATAGATTGTGGGGACGTAAAATGTTTAAAATATTAGGAGTTATTTGTATAGTTGGAGATTGTGAGAAGTGAGATAAAATGAATTGAGAGTAAGAGTATGTGGGTTTTTAGTTGGGTTGAAATTATTGAGCATGTTATTGTTTAATTTGAACTTGACGTTCTTGTTGCTTTAATTCTTCTCACGAGTTGAGAAATTATAAGCATGCGTGACGTGAGTCACTTTATTTGAGTTTACTCATACGGGCTTAAAAAGCTTACCGGGTTTGTTTTGTTCAATCCCGGTGCACTATTCTATGGTGTAGGGTTTATTGTGCAGGTTAGAATATCGGGTGATCGTTATCGAAGCTGAGGTGGACTTTCCGTAACGTGGGTGTAGAAGGGCGCTCATACTTGTAGTCTTCCGCTGTGTAGTGAGTTGGTGAGAGTGGTTACACGTTGAATTGATATTCAGTTTAATTTGTAAACTTTTGTAATGTAATATGTGACTCTAAAAAACGAGTCGGTATTGACATTCTGAGTTCAGTTTGTTCGTTGCTTAGTTTAAATGAAAAATTTTCTATGTGTGTTTTCTTGTGTTTGTTCTTGCGTTTCGGATTTGAATTCCTTTATTCAAAATTCGGGGCGTGACAGTTTGGTATCAGAGTGTAAGGTACATATTTGGTGACAGTCAGTACTACTCGAGTGATGGCCCGTCTGTAGCTGATCCCCATCATATACTCTTTGGTATTGACATAGTCATTGAGTATGTGGAGTGTTAGGTGTCGTCTAGAGCGTTAAGTCGTCAGAGCATAGGTCGGCTCTGTAAGTGAAGTGTAGGAGCTTGGTGTAGCTTCTTTAAGTTGTAGTCTTTTGAGGAATGGGAACCTCTGGATTGAACTCTGATTGAGTCAGTAATGATTGTTTCATGGAAACGATGTTCTTTTATACAATATAAGTTGATTGGTTAGGGTCATGGAGTTTGACCTGTGCTTGTACCTAATATTGGTACAAGTATTTGATTGATAGTACAAACCTTCCTAAGTCGGATCGGCAGATGTTTTGGGTGGAAGGTACTTATCAGGGATAGCTATTTTGTTTTAATAAAGAGCTGTCGTAGTGGAGCATTTTATCCAACATACCATTATATGTTTAAAGTGACTCCGATGTATCTATGCAGACCTAGTGTGAGATTTGAGTTCTTAGTGTAGTTTTTGAGAATGTTTTGTGGTGACGCTATGTCCACTAGATGATGAATCTTTAGAGAGGCTGGGCCAGGGGTGAAGGCATGGTTTCCTATTAGGAGGAGTTCTATCTTGTGGAGAAGGTAGTACAACTAGTTCTATTTGTTGTTGAGGCAGTTGATGCTACTCGCCTATCTAGGTTGACTAGGGAGGTCATTAGACTGGGAGCAATGGCATTTTAGAGTAGTACAGATTACTTGTGGGCCGATCAATGGATCCAATGTTCTGGACTCGGAAGTCCCAGGGGGGAGCTAAGTCTAGTGATCAAAGCGGGAGTGGTTCTTTTTCAGTTGCATCATGTTGCACTCATTCTTGCTAGTGCTTTAGCAATAGAGTGAGAACTCCAGGCTTCTCATAGGGAGATGACAACTATGTGGGATTGTTGAGGAAAAGGAAAAAGGTAGTTTCAAAGAGCTGTAGTGCGTCAGTTACTCAGGGTGAGCCCTGTAAAAAGACTGAGGACTCATCAGTAGGCTTCAATTGGTGTAGCTGCTGAACTTAGTTTGACTACACTCGTTGGGCAGGTGGAGCCTTGAGATGTTTCAGAGTGGGAGGTGTTTAGCAATTATTAATCCTTGATTTTAGTGAAGCATTTCTACACATTTGTTTTGTGTTGGTTAACTCAGATGATTCTAGCTAGATCACTGGGTGACTTGTTTTATTGGTGTGCTTTTGAGAATGAATTGTTTTGGTGATACATATTTGTATTGTGTGGTGATGGATTTTTGCTTGATGTCTGTAGTTAGACTTTTGCGGTTGACTGCCTATTGTAGATGGTGGTTGTGGGTGGTTGGTTGCGCAATGCACGCTTCATGGTTGTGGAGTTTGTGTGGGTTAACCGAGGCTAAACCTTACTGTGATTTTGGTTATGAGATGGTAGGAATTGATGAGTGATTGTGCATGCATTATTTTGATGGTGATTGAGACCTTGGTGTAGTTTTGATTGGTGAAACAAATCCCTTGTGAGTTGGAATGGTTTCACTATAATGTTGTTTAGGTAGTGAAATGCTTTTGTGGCAGCCTTTGTGGCAGTGCCTTTTGTAGCAATGCTTATGTGACAGGCAGCTTGTGTAGTAGTGCTTATGTGGCAGCCTTTGTGGCAGTGCCAGTAGTGCTTTTATAGCAGCTTTTATGGCAGTACTTGTAGAGCTTGTGTGGCAGTACTGGGTGGTGGTCTGTGTGACAATGATTATGTGTGTAATGTTATGTGTTGATTTATGTGTGAGTATGGTCATTGTTGTGGTAGTAGAGGATCTATACCACTTTGATTGCAATTACAATGACAGGTGATAATTCGTGTGCAGGTTAGGCGGGGCCAGACCCTTGCTTGATTTTGTGTCCCAGGGTGGGTAGACACTTATCGAGTTGTGATTTGGTGAAACATATTCCTTGTGATTTATGTGTTGATTTATCGAGTTTCACTGTGGCAAATTTATGTGTTGATTGAGAGTGATTGAAATGATGTTGTTGTTTTCAATTTTTGTAATGCTGGGGTTGTATGATTGGCGAAGTGATGCAGATACTGTTGTGATAACAGGATTCTGGATTCTTGTGTAGCTTGTGTTCAGTGCTATTGTTAGCACAGTTGTTGTGGTGTTGTGTACAGGGATGAAATTCATCATATGTTTTTAGTTGCTACCAAGTGGAGTGGTAGAGTACAATAGCTTGTAATGCTGGGGTTGTATGATTGGCGAAGTGATGCAGATACTGTTGTGATAACAGGATTCTAGATTCTTGGGTAGCTTGTGTCCAGTGCTATTGTTAGCACAGTTGTTGTGGTGTTGTGTACAGGGATGAAATTCATCATATGTTTTTAGTTGCTACTAAGTGGAGTGGTAGAGTGCATTAGCCATTAGGGTGTGATGCTAGGTATTGTATCTGTAACTGTTGTTGATCTAGACATGTCTTATTTCAAGGATTTAAGACTGTCCTAGAAAGCTATGGAGAATATCTCGAAGTGCGAGTGCACCGTGTTATCTGCAGATTGTTGGATGGAGGTTATGTTAATGGCATGTGTTTTTAACTTCAGCGTGAAGTTAAGACCGAGGCCTATTGGACCTATTGCATGGTGGTGAAGGGTGGAGATTCGACGATTAGGTTTGTCTTATCTCCTTGTGTTCTGGTTATGCGGAACACATGAGGTGATTATGATGAAGATGATGACAACAATGGATCCAGTGTGTTGATCGTGGTACTGTTGGAAAGGGTGTCGATGCTACCATTGTGGATGATTGGCTTGTTTTTCCAGACTGGGCTACAAAACAACTTAGGTCGAGGGATATCGACTTGCTCAATATCGGGTGGAGGCTTAATGACGAGTTAGCCTTACCTGATTGTTGGGTAGTGTGCTTAAATTTCGGGACGAAATTTCTCTAAGGAGGGTAGAATGTAAGACCTCAGAAATTTGTTATTAATTCCTAAATGTTTCCTGGGATTAATAAAGTGTTTGTTTGTACGAGTTCGTGGTTCAAGGATGGAGCGGAAGTGTTTCGGATGAATATTATTCGAAGAATTTGGTTTTAGGGGGGGAGGCGCAAAGGTTGACTTTTTATACGTTGGGTTTCTCCAAAAACTTCCTTCACGAAAGTTGTATAACGCGTCGATACGAGTTCGTGGACATGTGGAACGTGAAAATCGGAGTTCGTATGAAGAAGTTATGAGTGATTGAAATTTGGGGAAATTTCTATAAATATGAGAAAATTCCGGATTTTTCATTAAATCCCAAAAGTTTTCTTTTTCTCATTTTCCTCCCCAAACTCTCCGTTCTCTCTCCTCCCTATCCGTGCGACCCGACTGAACCGACCCGGCTGGAACAGCCACTTCCCGGCATCCTCCGGTCATGACCCGGCCCTCCCCGAAGTCGCCTCGCCGAGCCCAGTTGACCCCCGTGGTCCCCTCACCCCGCCGCAACCCTCAGGTCTGGATCGAAGAGGCCCCAGTCGTGCGACCCGACCCGGTCGGACCTCCTCGACGCCGGTGTTGCACGGACCGATCCTTCTCAGTTTTGGGTTGTTCTCCTCCTCTTGATCATCCCCATATAGGCCTTGCATCACGATTTGGGGTGTAAAGCGCTAGATCAAGGTTTGACTTTTTCGATGGTCCTGATTCGATCTGGAATCTGATCAAACGCACGAGATTAATTCAACTTCCAGGCTTGATCTAGGACGATTTAGGTCGATGCAGACTTAGCTCCAGGTATGAATGTTGCTCATCTCTTCATTTTGAACAAGTTTGTAGTTGGTCACTTTACCATCGGAGGTGGTTAGCCGGCGTTGACCGTCGTTGACCCGCCGCAGTTGACCGGGAGTTGACCTCCCATTGCCGATGGCGCGTGGCGGCGCGTCCAGCTTCCTTTTTGTGTTCTGCTTTCAGTTTATGCATCTACGCATCGATACGGTCGTTTTGATATATTATGAGGTTATGTTGGGGAAAGTTGATGCATGCTAGGGTTTCGGTTTTACGCTTTATCTTCGGGTTGCAATCCGCGAAGATCCGACCGTTGGATCTTCATATAATTTTGAGAGGATGATCCCAAGGGTGATCGGTGTGAATCTGACCGTTGGATAGTCGTTTAAGTGTGTTATGAATCAATTGCTAAGTTAGGATCGTATTTTGATTAGGTGATTGACGAATTGAGTTGGCGAATGTTGTGATTTGGTGATTATTGAGCTGTTAGAGAAGACGCAGCGGGAATTTAGAGGTGAATAAATCTCACGTGGTTCAAGTACGAACGGATTTATTTATTACTCGGAATTACTTGTTTAATTGTTAAATCATTTTCGAAACAAATTATTTGTTTTAAAAGATATGAACTTGATCGACAATGGTTCATGGGTAAGTTAAAACAATGTTTTGATATAAAATGATTTTCGAAAAGTATAATTTATAAAACTATAGTTGGTATTAGTGGTCATTCCTGCGTGAATGACTACGTATATATATATATTTACGTGAAATATATATATGGATGGCGTGACATTGTGATGTGCGTATGAACTGTGAATTATTCAGAATGTGGTTTTGTGCGTTTACTCTTTGTGGAAATACGTTATATCATGGGATTGTTGATTTGTCGTGTTGAATGAGAAAACGAGTTGAGGTAACATTTTGAGTCATGTGGGATTCTTTGTAAATGTTTTCTGATCTTCGGATCTGGAGTCACTGTGGGTGACCGTTTTCTGATCTTCGGATCTGGTGTTTATTGGGAGTTGATGGGTGATCATCTACTCTAGTCGAAGTTGATGGGTGATCATCGACTATCAACTTTAGTTTGGTGTTGATGAGTGATCATCGACTCTAGTGTGAGTTGATGATCTGTGTGGTGACCTGTGTGGTGATCTGTGTAATGACCTGTGTGGTGATCTGTGTAATGACCTGTGTGGTGACCTGTGTGGTGATCTGTGTGATGACCTGTGTGGTGACCTGTGTGGTGATCTGTGTGGTGGTTGGCGTTATTAAGGGATGTTTTTAGTAAATGTTTCTATTTGTTTTGATACGCTAAAAACAAGCGCGCAATTTAACCCTGCAAAATATAGTTGTCAGTATAGAATAAGTGCGGATCGTTCTAGCCGGGGATTGAGGGTTCACTTGTAATTGCAAAAACAAATAAAGAATTAAAGTATAAAGTAAAAATTTACAAAAACAATATATACAAATAACAAAATAAAAGGGGGTTTTAAATTATAAAATTGAAAATTAAAATAAATAAACTAAAGAAAATGTAAAAACATATATACAAGGGTGGAACGCAAGGAACAAAGATCAAAACCACAATCATATGAATGAAATCCAATTACAATTCCTATAGTTGATTATCTATGTCATGAGAAAGAAGTTGACCATGTGAAACGTTAGAATGCAAACGATTTCTCATAGTTTACTTTACTTCAATATTTAATCTAAGTGAAAGCACCTAAATTAAACCTATTGAACATGTAATCATAGTCTAGAAAGCTAGCTACTCAAGAACATATTCAATGCATGAAGAACAAAGAAAAGATGTCAACCAAAGTGCACAACCTAGTATGAAAATGTTCATCTATTTGCAATCCTCCTTAACTGATTTCGACTTTTGTCCAAAGCCTTTACTACTTAAATCTAGCTCCAATTACATGCATATATCCGAAGTTGGCCACCAAAGAACATAAACATGCAAAAATTTTCTGTAATCCAAAATCAATCAAGCAATCTCACATAAGCAACATATAAATCAACATATAAAAATCACAAATTTATTTCAAAACATATAAATGGGCTTTAAATTTTGCCCTTAACGTCATGTTAACTAGAATTCATAACTCTACGAATCAAACAAAGGAAAAGAAAGAAAGTTTGAAATACACCATGAAAGATGGATGACAAGCCTTGAGACGAAGAACTTGAAGATCCTTGAAAGCAAGCAATCTTCTAGGGACGACACAAGGGTGGATGGCGGATAGGATCTTGATGTATTGCATGGCTTCTTCTCCTCCTTGGTTGAGACGCAGAGCTTCTGAAGACTAGAGAATGGAGAGAATTTTTCTGATGTTTATTTTCTGAGGGAGAGAGGTGTTTCTGGTGTGAGAGGTGTGGTTTGGTTGTATGAATGATGCTCCTATTTATAGGAGGATGGCAACTTAGTCTCCAAGTCTTCAAGATTGATCCACACAGCATCAGCCAATCAGATAATTCCACGTCAGCTTTGCTATGTCATCCAACCAATGAGAAACCTCCAATTTAACACCTTGATTTAGGGAGATTATTTTTCAATTAATTGCAAGATTATTTTCTGATTTGTCTCCTCAATTTCAGCCAAAAATGAATGTGGACATCAAGGAATGTATCTGGACCTGTTTTCAACCTTTCTGCTTATTGCAATCCCTTGAATTTCTCCTTCCTTATCTGTTGAAATCTTCCTTTGGCCATAATCATGCATTTAGGATTTAATTGAGATGTCATTATCCATATATATTCTTGAAATTCGGCCACAATCAGTTTGCATATGATACAGACCCAAAATCTGATTTTTAACCATCTTTTCTTGCCAAAAGACTCTCAATCCATATCACCTTTGTAGAGGACGTTTTGAGCTTGCTCTTGGACTCTCCTAGTCCACCCAGGTATCCTATTGTCATCAGGTACTCCTCATTTTTTGCCATTTTTCTTCTTTTTACCTCATCTCTCCGATGTACCTAAAACATAAAAACTAAATTAAAATTTATTTATTTAAGGAAATAACTAAGTAAAATATGAGGAAATAATTATTAAAACATCGAATTAAAATGCTCCTATCATGTTTCTATTATTGAATTGTTTGTTTTCTTGGTAATCTCCTGAACTAAATTCTATGCAGGGATTACTGTTTCTGAATTGATTGTTTTCATGTAATCTCCTGAACTAAGTTATATGCAGGGATTACTATGATTTTATTGGTTGTTTTAATGTAATTCCCTGAACTAAACTATATGCAGGGATTACTATGAACTCTTTTGTTTGTTTTCATGTAATCTCCTGAACTAAGTTTCTATGCAGGGATTACTATGAACTCTTTTGTTTGTTTTCATGTAATCTCCTGAACTAAGTTTCTATGCAGGGATTACTATGAACTCTTTTGTTTGTTTTCATGTGATCTTTTGAACTAAATTTTATGCAGGGATTACTGATTTTGCTTAATTCTTATTGTGAGTATAGTTGTGGGTTGTGATCTGTAGTGATTGGAAAATGAGTTGGGATGACATGATTTTGGCAACCGCGTTATGTTGAGGGAAATGAGTATGATTTCCTGGTTGTGCCGTTGAGGCAAATGAATGGTGATCTGATAGATTGTGAGGATGTAAAATGTTTAAAATATTGGGAGTTATTTGTATAGTTGGAGATTGTGGGAAGTGAGATAAAATGAATTGAGAGTCAGAGCATGTGGGTTTTTAGTTGGATTAAAATTATTGAGCATGTTATTGTTTAATTTGAACTTGACGTTCTTGTTGCTTTAATTCTTCTCACGAGTTGAGAAATTATAAGCATGCGTAACGTGAGTCACTTTATTTGAGTTTACTCATACGGGCTTAAAAAGCTTACCAGGTTTGTTTTGTTCAATCCCGGTGCACTATTCTATGGTGTAGGGTTTATTGTGCAGGTTAGAATATCGGGTGATCGTTATGGAAGCTGAGGTGGGCTTTCCGTCACGTGGGTGTAGAAGGGCGCTCATATTTGTAGTCTTCCACTGTGTAGTGAGTTGGTGAGAGTGGTTACACGTTGAATTGATAATCAGTTTAAGTTGTAAACTTTTGTAATGTAATATGTGACTCTAAAGAACGAGTCGGTATTGACATTGTGAGTTCAATTTGTTCGTTGCTTAGTTTAAATGAAAAATTTTCTATGTGTGTTTTCTTGTGTTTGTTCTCGCATTTCGGATTTGAATTCCTTTATTCAAAATTCGGGGCGTGACAATATACATATATATATATATATATATTTTGACGAATTATAGATAAATATATATATATATATATATTCACAAAAATATATAAATATAAATTTTTTTAGACGAATAATATATATATAAAAAATAATAATAATGTATCTTTTCTAGAAGAAAACTAAAATAATTTAGAGGCATTAGCTTTTGAAATGATAAGATAGTCTTTTTATTTAAAAATGACATGATGTGATTTGACAAATTAGTGAGGTGTATAGGTGACATGACTTGACACCTAGAATTGTGACCACAAATCTTAGGCCTCATTGAGGCCCTATATCATTGCTATGGTAGTGTGATATTTATCATACATTTATTTAATTATTTTACATCTAATCAAATCAAAATTATAATTTAACTGAATTAAATTTATTGCATTGACAACAAAGATACCTTATTCGTTTTATAGTATTTACATATAATTAAAGAAAAAATTCATGAATAGTACCTGAAGTTAAGGCTACGAATTTCTGTATATGAAGTTACAAAATATAAACTTTAGTACACCAAATTACAACTCCAACCCAACATATGTACACGACGTCAATAACTCCGTTACTATGTGTGCCAAGTGTCGTAATTTGAGGGGCACCCATCTCTCTCTCTCTCTCTCTCTCTCTCTCTCTCTCTCTCTCTCTCTCTCTCTCTCTCTCTCTCTCTCTCTCTCTCTCTCTCTCTCTCTCTCACTATGGGCACCCATCGCTCTCTCCCCCCCCTTCCAATCCTGATCGCGCCTTCAATTCCAACAATTACCATCAATCCACACCCATTCAATTCTCTGATAGAGAGGGTCTCTCTCTTGCTGTGAAAGTGAAAATGCCGGCCAAGATAAACTCAAACTTCACACAAAACGAAGAAGAACAAGAACAAAACCCAATAACCAACCAACCAACCAAAGATTCCAAAGACCTCCCTCAGTACCTTCACCACTATCCAAGGTACGCTCCTTCCTCACCGCACCAATTACTACTAATGCAGAGAAGAGAAAAAATATTATGCTTCTACTAATGAAAAATCCGTTTGCAGAGGAGAGAAAAGATGGTAAAGACCTTGCCTAAAATATTTGTATGCTTGCCATAATCGAGAGTCTAATACATAAAAGCCTGCACCAAATCCCTAAATAAGGGTTTAAACCCAACCCAAACCACTATTAGTTTCGATCCTATGACTCGAACATCAAAATTTCACAAGGTTAGAATTATCCCGTCTATAATGCCCACTGAAACACAAATAAAATATCAAGTAAATAGAAAAAGAAAACAAATTTAACGAGGACCAGTTAGTTGTATGGTCTCAAAATTTGGATTGGACAATTATGATACTACAGACATCCAAAAGATGAACACAGAAAATTGTGACCTAACTAATGATGCTAGATCAATAAGGTAAAAAGAAGTTTCATCTCTTTTCTTCTCAATCGCAGTAAAGTCTGATCACCAAGTCAGCACCCTAATTTTCCAAAATACCCTCACCGCACCGCCACCCGATCCCCCAAAATCCCTCTCCTCCTTCAATTCCCTACCCAGGCCAGTCCCCACAGCTCCTCCGCCCACCAATCACCGTCCCTGTCACGTCATCGCCTGTACCTCGATTCCGGTCCAGGAACTATTGAAGAGTGTGAGGAGATGAGGATATGCCAGCGTATGAGACTCAAAGATGGCCCAATCAGAGGAAACTTTGTACGATCCTTTCGAATTGGTACTATCTAAATATTACTTTAGCCCAAAATGGTAATGTCTAACAAAATAGCCCAACAAAGACCAGAAAACACAAGGAAGGACCCATCTGCAGAATCCAGGTTATACTTGTTGTGAAAGCATAGTCACGGTCAACAGCCGAATTCTATTTCTAACGAGCAAGAACACCCCAGGAAGGCATTTGGATGGGCTGCAAGAGATTCATCTGGTGTTCTCTCTCCCTTCAGTGTCTCCAGAAGGTAGAATATTGTCAAGAAGTACAACACTTCTCTGTTCTTCCTCTTCAGATTAAACCATAGTACATGTTTGTTTTATAGTTCTAAAGTTCAACCGATTTGATTGCAGGGAAACCGGAGAGAAAGACGTGACATTCAAAGTGTTGTACTGTGGGATTTGCCATTCGGACCTTCACATGGTCAAGAATGAATGGGGCTTCTCTACCTATCCTCTGGTTCCCGGGTACGTTCGACCTTTTCCTGCACACTATTTACTAGTACAACTAGTAAAGGTGTTTACCATTTTATTTATATTAATCCTTGAACCCTGGCCTCTTCAGTAATCTAATATATATGAACACAATTTGGCAATGCAGGCATGAGATTGTCGGTGAAGTGACGGAAGTAGGGAGCAATGTACAAAAATTCAAAGTTGGAGACAAAGTTAGTGTTGGATGCATAGTGGGAGCTTGCCGATCTTGTGATAGTTGTACCGACCATCTTGAGAACTACTGCCCCTAACAAATACTCACGTACAGTGCCAAGTACTATGACGGAACCACCACCTATGGCGGTTACTCTGACATCATGGTTGCAGATGAACACTTCGTACTCCGTATCCCGGACAACCTACCCCTTGATTGTGCTGCTCCTCTCCTATGTGCCGGAATCACAACCTACAGCCCGTTGAGATATTTTGGACTTGACAAGCCGGGCATGCATGTGGGCGTGGTTGGCCTAGGTGGTTTAGGCCACGTCGCAGTGAAGTTTGCCAAGGCAATGGGAGTGAAGGTTACAGTGATCAGTACGTCCCCTAATAAGGAGGAGGAAGCAGTCAAACACCTAGGAGCTGATTCGTTTTTGGTTAGTCGTGACCAAGATAAAATGCAGGTAATTATTTGAACAAGTTACACCTTTTACGTCTTTTAAGTGGATTATTCAATGAACAAGTTACTTAACGTTTGTTTCATTGATTAATTTGTAGGCTGCCATTAGTACCATGGATGGGATCATTGACACAGTTTCTGCACAACATCCTCTCTTGCCTTTGATTGGTTTGTTGAAGTCTCATGGAAAGCTTGTTATGGTTGGTGCACCAGAAAAGCCTCTTGAGCTTCCGATTTTTCCTTTACTCATGGGTAAGCATCTAACTACGAGTAGTTGGCTTTACCTGTTATCTTTTGCATTTTAGGGTTATTAACAGAGCTTAATGTTCGATTTAACAGGAAGGAAGATGGTAGCTGGTAGCGGCATTGGAGGTATGAAGGAGACACAAGAGATGATCGATTTTGCAGCCAAGCACAACATAACAGCAGACATCAAGGTTATCCCAATTGACTACTTGAACACTGCCACGGAGCGCCTTGCCAAAGCAGACGTCCGATACCGTTTTGTCATTGACATTGGAAACACACTGAAGGCTAGCTCTTAAATTCTCCAACCCAGGCTGTATCAATGAAGAAATAAGAACAAACTGATCTGCTGTCATAATCATTGTTGTTCTTTCTCCAGAGTATTTTTAGTTGTTCACAATATTATAAGCAGAATGTAATGTGATGATTCGAAATAAATGATAGCATGAATAATGTACTGCCTTCTTTAATGATTTGATATAAATGATTCATTTATATAATGTTACTGCCTTCTTTTGTAATTTTTTTTTTTGCCATATAATCACTTCTAAGTGTTTTGCTATATCTCTAATCCCTACTGCTAATGCAAATTCATCAAAAACAAAAATTAAGAACTGAAAACTAGTATCTTGTACAAACAGAAATGAAGTTATCTGCAACGATGGCTGACTTTTAGATTTAACTCTAAAGACTGAATTTCTCCACTATGGTGTCAGGAACTAAAAATCAAGATATCCAGTTTTAGAGGACCCAGAACAACTACCAGAAGTGCCATATGAACTCCCACTAGAACCATCGATAGGGGCCTGGTTTAGACATTCTAAAACCAAAAACCTCCGCTTTTGCAGCTTTATTGAGAAAGTTGTTGCCTCAAGAATGACAGGAACCTGTGCAGGAGAAATTATGAAAAACACTCAAAATTACTTGCATTGTGCCAATTTAAAGTTTTTTTCAACTAGACCAACTTCAATAAACATGTGGTGACCGTACAATGAAATGTGTACAGCATTAACTACTCAAAAGGTAGCAGAACTAGTGGCATATCGGTAACTGTACTGACAGAAAAATGTAAAAGTATTAAAGAGCCTCTAAGGATGACCGAGTGAATGGGTCGGTAATGTAGTTGCATATTTGCAAATTTGTATCAAGTAGCCTAGCAAATATGATAACCTTTGTACAAACTTCATGCACATAAAAGGAAAGGCAGCAAACTTGATTCAATCATTTGGGTGAAGCAAACTTTTGCACTACCTGTGTGTTAATTTGCACTACTTTCTGCACATTAAGAAGGCCAACCATGTCCTGGTAACCAGTAAGGAGCGTTGCCAATTCCTTGTCCTCATCTGAATTAATCACTCACTATAGGTTAGTATTGGCAGAACAAAAAAAGGGTAAGAGTGCAAAGAACAATGTGAGAGCTGATAAAACCTGGAATTGCTTTAACTGACAGCAAGGTGTCTGCCATGTGCTGCCATCTTGTAGAGGAGGATGATGAAAGAAGACTAGGCGGAAATGTCACAACAGCAACTGCATTTGAAGATCGTAGCATGCTTTTTAGAGATCTAAGGAAGGAAAGCATGTCCCATTCCTGCAATGCAACAGTATTAACTATATTATGCTTGATTCAGTAATACAATATATGATTTGAGTAAGGAAAAGACATACACAACCCATATGAATCACCAAAACAGCAGAGAAGAAATAAGAGGCAGCTACAAAGCAAAGACTCAGAATAACAGTTGAAGACCAACTAATAATTGCTACTCACCAGGCTGGAATATCCACACTGTGGAGCACAGAATGATTGAATGGCAAAACGACCAACACAAGAAATGTTGCTGTCACTTCTGTAGAATAGTCAGAAGAAGGTTAAAAACATGATAGCAGATACAAAAATAGAATTAAAGGATAAACAAAAAGAACACTGACCATTAGAACATTGCCACCTAAAGTTCTACTTTAGCAAGGATTAATAATATTCATTACCCAAGTATTACACAGACTTATGAATTATGACAACTCTTAACAACTCAACATGAGATATGAAGTATTTGACAAGAACCATTATAAGCATCAATCCCATTTGTTAAAATCAAAACCTTACAAGCATAGTTTTTAGACAAATTAACCATTTAATATTTAAATTCACCAAATGTTAGCCTTCATAATGAACTAAGAGCTAGCTTGACATTCAGAAAAACCAACGGATTTGCATATATTTTTACCAACCAGACATGATAAATGTAAACTTTTAGGCAGGTAAGAAATAAGACTAGAATACTATACCTTGGAAATTGTGATAAAAATGTAGCACAACGATCATAAAGTGTGACAAGATTTGGAGAATCAAGAATGCTAGCACAATCTATTCGCTTGCCTGTAAGAAACTGCCTCTCCAAGGGCTTCCGCAAGTCGAAGTTGTTGCTGAACTCATGTTTCCCATCTGGACAATGAAAGCATAAAAAATTGCTCTCAAACTCCAAACCAGCTATGTGCTAATGAGACTAGTTTTATAAGAATCAAGACCATTGAAAACTTACTTTGACTATCAATACCCTGCTGATTTTCACCAAAATATTTCTTGTATTGCCAAGCTATCCTCAACCCTTTCTCCTGAAAAATATTTGAGAACATAGTATCACATGTATTAATGTTCAGTTGCTGACCCTATAAACCCACTTACTGAACTCGAAGAAGAGGAAAACCTGATCAGGGTCTCGATGACTAGACTTTTCATCTTTGGGTACCGCTGGACTAGGCAAAGTACCAAGAAACTGTCTTGGGTCCTTGGCTGGGCTTGCATAGAGAAGGGGTTGGTTGTGAACGAGTCCTTGAGACATGAAATTCCTAAGTAAAAGCATATGATGAGGTGCTTCTGCATCTTCCATCACCATTACTAGGCTTCCTAGAGCAAAACCACCACCTAAAATTTCTGCAGATTAAACATAATCAAATCAAACTGCTATACATTGCACAAAAAATACACATAAATAATGATATTTCCAATACTTTGTTAGTTAGAAGATTACTGTCAAGGTCTGGAATCCCAGATGAAACAAACATTGTGCCATTGGGTCCATGCTTGAGTCCTGGGATTTGAGGTGAGCTTGCACCCAAAAAACTGCGAGAGAAGCTACTCGTCCTAGTCTTGGTCGCAGCCATGGCTGCCAAAACACTCTCCAAACTCTCAATCAGTGCTTCCAACCAAAGCCTGGAGCTCTTTCCTGATTAACAGATACCCTGCAGCCAATTTGCAGTTGACAAAATTTACAATTGCCCTCATCCAATAACACAAGTAAATATCAGTGGCGGATCCAGGATTGAAACCTTAAGGGGGCTTGGATTTCTTAAATGAAGAAAGAAAAAAGAATTATGAAGAATCTCTACGGTGCAAGAGAATTTCATTAATTAAAAAACAAGGGAAGCAGCTGCCCCAAGAGCCAAGTAAACAAATTTCAGAGACTATAATCTTCAAGTTAGCACTTTTCCACACCAATTTCGAAGAAAAATTCCAGATCTACCAACGATACCCGAAAAACAAATAAATTAAGCAACACCTAGTTTGAAACTCTTGAGCAGAAAATATATTTGAACTTCTTTTTTGACAGAGAACATATAGAAACCAAGAATACCAACCTTGGAACACAATCCCTAAACTCCCATACCTCTGTCTGTAGGAGTTTACAAAACTTGGTCTTCACGACTTCTTGAATATATGCAACTTTAGAGCTCCAACTACACAAAGAACAACAATTCAAATTTTCAATAGCTAAAGACAAATAAAGAAAAAAGAAACAGCAATTGTGAACAAAACAAACCAAATATAGAGAACTCAGAACCATTTTACTCTTGACACGTTCTTCTGTTGTTTTTAAAGAAGGCACACTTAATCAAACTAAACCCAAGAACCCATCTATTCAAAAACATCATGCAACCATTTTTTTCAAAACATGTGTGATAGAAAAGAAAAACAAACAAATATTCACACAAAGAATACAAACATCTGCGAGCTTCCTCCCCAAATCAAAACCCAATAACCCCTTGATAAGTTTTGTTAAATTAGAACTTTAGCTACTTGCAAAAACAACAATTGAAAAAAAAAAAAAAAGGCAGCTAATCATACGCAGAAAATAGTGGTACCTTTTGTATATACTAATGCATAAGCTGCAAGAATACTAATGCATATATTCTTTTGTAATTGACCATATCCAGTCTATGCATATACTAATGCATAAGTGGAATAAGTATGCTTTAAAAATATAATCAGGAGGCATTGTATTTAGGGATGGCTAAAGCAAGAGAGACTGAAAGGGCTGGATGATCATACAAAAGCCATTTAATCCAAAAACCAACATAATCAAATCCAGTAGGTTCTCTGAAGTAAGTAATCACTATGCACAGAAAAAGAATACAGATTCAAAAATATAATCAACCTCCTTTGAAGAAGTCGTACAACCACATTTATAGTAAACCCAATAAGATGCAATGGGTATGGAAAAGCATGATTGGGCAAAAGGAAACTTGAGTAAATAATTTGTGAAACTATTTGCCTAGTATCATAATTGTGTCAAAGAAATCTACATTCCATAACTCAGGACAAAGGCATCAGATGCACTCTAGATAAATATGGTTATCAAAGCAAAGGACATTAATCTTATCTAGGCCAAAAGTTGTATCAATTTCAGCCTTATCACACAAAAAGAGCCAAGCTAGTAAAAGTTGCACCCTTTCCTGCAACCCTATGCCGATGCAAACTGCAAGGAATTCTTAAGTCATAAAAACCTTGATCTTCTACTCCCAAGTTTCAAGTAAAGATGGGAGAGAGAAAAAAAAAAAAAGGAAAAACACATAATTCAAGCAGAACAGTAGATAATAAGAGACCACTTTGAAGTAGAACAGCACATCATCATTTCAACAATTAACAGTAACAGTACATCTCATTTCAACAATTAACAATAACACACGATCTCATCTCATTAACAATAAATTTAGAAACTCAATTAACATTAACAATAACAGTAGATCATCTCATATCAAACCTTGCAGAACCTCTGCCAACAATGAAGAAAAGATCCAACTAAAAAAACAGCGCAAAATGCCACCTTTAAACTACCTAATTGAAGGTCAGCAGCGATCGAAAAAGGCAAAGAAAATAATATTGAAATGGTAAAAATGCAGCTCTTTTTTCTGCCCCTTGGTTTGAGATAGGCTTTCACTAAGTCACATCGAAAAGAGCTAAACTGAGAAAAAATTTCAATCAGTAAAATTCAGTCTAATGAAGCAGGCTGAGCTTCATAATCCAATTAATCGTCCAGATTTGAAAGTGGTAAAGAAACAAAGCTTGTAAAAAATAAATACTCATGTGAATTCAAAATCAACAATAACAAAAAGCCCAATAAAAAAACCGCAGCAGATAAAAAGTAAGAAAAACTATAGAAGAGAAAAAGTTTAAATCTTGAATCTTCATCGTTGCTTAAGAGACTGAAAGCACAAATTGATGATGCAGTCAAATCAACTGATACTGTAGCAATACAGATCAATTGAATACACCAAAAAAACTCACAGAATTCGATGATGCAGTCAAATCAACTGAACACTGTAGCAAGCCAGATCAATTGAATACCAAAAACAGTCACAGAATCCGATACAACTCGCATAAAGAAATGAACTTGGGGCACAATTCAAAGCAATCAAAGGAACCCAGAAAGAGAAAAGGCTGAAGTACCTCAACAGTGATTAGAATCAGAAGATACAGACGACAACCTGAGAAAAGGAGACCCGATGAAGTACCTCAACAGTGATTAGAATCAGAAGCTACAGACGACAATCTGAGAAAAGCAAGACCCGATCGTTATGCCTATCCAACACTGAGAAAAGCAAGGACGAAAAGCGACTTACTGTTGCTGGCCCCAACTTCTCCGTCTACCCAAAACCAATCCAGTCACCAAGATTAAAAGAAAAGAACAGATGCTAAAGTTCGAATACAACAACTTCTCCGTCTACCCAAAACCAATGCAGTCACCAAGATTAAAAGAAAAGAACAGATGCTAAAGTTCGAATAGAAGTCCGATGCAAAGAGCAGAAGATGATTGGAAAGATCTCTGATGCTGAAGATTGAACAGGAGTCTGATGATGATGCTGGAGAAGTCTGACGCAATAGAACGGCGAAGCACCGGTTTAGGCTACAGGCAAATGGCAGACGCGCAAACAGCGTGAAGGGCAAAAAGGTCCAGGAACTATTCATTCATTTTGTCGCTTGCGACATAAACAGGAAAAGTGTAGTTTGCCTTTAATATATTTAGTAATACTAGATAACTAGAAAAAGTGTCTGCGCGTTGCTGCGGAAGGGTTTGGTTTAGGGATGGCAAAAATCCCCATCGGGTAGGGTACCCATCGGGTATTCGACCCTAACGGGGAGAAATTCGGGGGAAATCGGGTAATGGGGATGGGGATCCCCAATATTCAAATTCTGAAATCGGGTACGGGGTGGGGATGGTATTTTGATCCCCATCCCCATACCCACCCAATAAAAATTATCTGAAATACATATATATATATATATATATTTTTGATATTATTTATAAATAAATATTTATGTAAACTTTATCTTTTTGTCAATATTTAAATTCTATTAATAAATATGTTCAAAAAAAGGAAGATTCTTTTAATAAGAGATCTTTACCAACATGTTAATTTTCCTTGATTAGAATAAGAAATGTATTTTATTTTGATGTTTAATTTTAATTTCATATTTTATAATCCATAATTATTAATATAAATTTTTATATAATAAATTAGTAATATTGTTAACGGGGATTGGGGCGGGTACGGGGACATAATCCCCAATGGGGATGGGGATGGGGAATCCCCAATATCTTATTACGGGGATTGGGGAGGGTACGGGGATGGAAAATGAAGTCGGGTATGGGGATGGTAATTTAATCCCCTTACCCTACCCTCCCCATTGCCATCCCTAGTTTGGTTCATTTTTCATGAAATTTATACGTAATAGACTGATAGTTTGACAAAAACAGAAAGTTCTGGTCCAGCTATAGAACAATTGATGAGTACAAAAAGGAAAAGAAATGCCAAATAACAACAACCAAATACTGGGGGAGAAAAAGCACCTATGTTACTAATAGCCTCCTCAAGTTGGAGTTGATATCAATGCTTCTCATTTGCTTCAATTTCCAGCAAAAGATGACGTTGGTAATCAGATCAAAAGTCAACAAATGTTGTAATGTTGAAATAAAGTAGAACATAGTAACGGCACGATCAAGTTAAAGGTGCCACCCCCTACGGCCCTACCTATATAAACGAAACCTTGCACTACATAATTAGCAGAATTCTTACTCTTTAGAAGGTGACTTGCACACCCATCTGCAACTACACTCCCAGTTACTGACTTATTAAGTATTGTTCTTGCCCGTCAGCAACATGGAAGGCTTTTAAAAAAAACGGTTCTCTCTGATTTACAGCTACATTAAGTTTTGTTCTTGCCCGTCAGCAACATGTAAAGCTTTTAAAAAAAACGGTTCTCTCTGATTTACAGCTACATATTACTGAGATAAAGAAATGGCAGAAAGAACTCATGACACCTAATGGTTGTAATCTAAGCAAGAATACAAATAACACAAATGGTGAAACATAACAAAAGATCATCTCTTTCACACTTTATCCCTGCAAGTTGGAGCTAATCACAATCTACTACAATCCCATAACAGATTTTCCAATAAGAAAGGTTCTTTCCAAACAATTCAATAGATTAACAGCAGATGGGATACACCCAGAAAAACTCTCACACACAATAGTGAACTTCTGTTGATTAATCAAGAGCAAATACTTTCATCAATAGATTAACAGAGTATTTTTGAAGGTGCAGAAAAGAAAATTACATTCTTCAATTATTTGTTGAGTACTTAAAGCAGAAGAAATCTTTTGAAAATACTCTGTATCCAATAAAGCAATGTGTGGTTATGCAGTAAGTGTTGTTTACATTTTTCTGAATATTACAATAAACAACATGGATATTTTTGGTTACATTGTCTTGTTCAACTTCAAGCCCGTCTAGACTTTAAGCTAAGAAACTGCATGCAATTCATGAGGACACAACAACGACTAAAAACTAAGCTAACCCCAAAAAAAAAAGTACAACAAAATGGCCAAACCTGCGACCCTCACTCTCGCCAAATCCATCAAAAGCAGAACTCAGAACACCACAGTCCCTTCTACTGCATAAAACACAAAGGTTAATCTAATCAGAAACCAAAGGAAAATTTCCACATGCCAAACCAAAGAACTCAGCAAGAAAAAAATCAATACACACAATAAAAACTAAACAATGTAAGATGCTGTTTTTGATTGCAAACATTTAAGAGCATATATAAAGTAAGTTATGTATTAGAAATATTTGTACAGTTATTTTAGTTAGAACTATTGAAAAACCAGATTATATAAAAAAATGATACTATTGCCAATTGTGAAAACCGCAAGAACAGTAATCAATTTCTATACTTATTAGTCATGGATTTTTGATGCATTTTCTATTTGGCTCCCATGAAATACAGAAAATCAACTAACTAATAAGATAAAAAAACAGAAAATCAAAAATCTAATAAGAGAAAACCAAATTGAATGAAAGATTTATTAGTAAACAAAGTCCCAAATTATGAATCGGACCATATAATAACAAATCAAACTATCAAATTAATAAAAATAATAGAATCAAAACAAAGACTTAAATCACCTACTACAACGTACTTTGTCATCTTGTTCTTTTTGTTCTTCTCATTTTTTTCTTCAAATAATCGTATATGCAAGTTCATGCAAAATATTAGAAAGTATTCATTTAGAGATACCAGAAACAAAGAAAAGAAAAGCTTGTCTCTGAAAATGATTGAATGTTAGAAAGGAAATTTATTCGAACTCAGAAAGAAAATCACAAATTCAACTAAAACATAGATTTAATTACTTGACTAACCTAGAGAGCAACCTCTGTAAGTAAAGACCCTAAAATAAACTCAGACTCAAAGCCATTCTCTTGTGCTTCGCCGTATCAGTAAGAGTAAATTTCATTAAAATCAAAGGATAGCTAAAGAAAGAAAAAAAGAAGAAGAAAAGAAGTATGTTCACAGATGAAACCTTTTCTATTTGATTTTAGTCAAATCTTCCTCTCTCAGACTATCAGTGGAATTTCAATTTGGGAGCTGTTCAGATAACAAAAATACAAATACAAATCAGTGAACTAAAACATTATAGGTATTTAACAAAAAGAGTAATCTTTATTTATGTTGTCCTGATTGTATGGAATTAAGAATCTTACCAGGCCGTGATAGGTATTGATGTCGATGGATGTTTCTGACGTCGGCGAACAGAAGTGCTGATATTGATAAAGGATCCTGGAAACGAAAAAGGAGTGAAGATCTTGCTTATATAGTCAAGGATTCAGGGTAAAATTGTAATCCTTGAGTAAATCCCTTTTGAACACTGTTTGGCAAGTCTGGAACCATCACAAACCTTCGTTTTGTCTTGATTCTAACTGTTTGGCAGCATATCTTCTCCTCCTCCAAAACCGACACAGCTTCTTGTACCCAAAAAAAAAAAACACTCAATTTTAGCTAGGAAAGAAACTCAATTTTTATTTCATACAACTGAAAAACCAACCAAGCACACACCTCTTCTTTTGCAGAAAGCTCTCTCCTAAACTCGATCAAAATCTTGGCATGCACTTCTTCCAAAAAAAAAAAAAACCAAACCTCCCTCCCTCCCAAAGTCAACCAAAATCTTGGATTTCTCCTCTTCTACTTTCTACTCCGGTGGCCTATGATCAAAATCAGAAATCTTACATCAAATCAAAGAATCAAAATCCCAAATTTTATATCAAATATAAGAGATGAGATTTGAAAACCAAACCTCTCCTATTTGTTTTGAGCCCAACCTTTCTATCGAAGAGTTTGATGGCTGCGCTTAATACTGCAAAACAGCTAAAGAGGGATATCGACAGAGATTCCCCAAGAAACTAAAATTCTATCTAAGAGCTTGATGCTGCGAAACAGTAGAACTGGATGTCAATAGAGGCTTCCCGAAGAACCTCCAGATTAGGCATTCTGTTTATATATTGAGGGTTCATGGCAGGATCGTAAATGTAAACAGAAATTAAGGGCAAAAACGACATTTTACTGTTAAATGAACAGTTAAATCAACAGTGCGAGGAACAGTGTTTCAGCTTTAGATGCATGTATATGTATAATTCTCCCGACTGATGCTGCGGGTTTTCTGTCTCAAATTTGTATGTCACAGTTGAGTGACTTGAGTCCCTTGAACTTCATTGTATCACTTCAATATATGTACTTACATATCATACTTTCACTACTACTATACAAAAACTGCACTAAAGAATATTAGAATATCCTCAATTTTGAATCTCTTCATATTGGCTTTTGCAATCAGTGATCTGTTAAGTATAGATTCCTGAGCAGCCTCTGCAGCTCCTAATTCCATCCCCAAATTTGACATTGTTTTATCGAGTGTTATGCATTTTGTAAAATTCATAAGATGGCCTTGACCCCAGATCTTTAAGACTAGATAGTGAGGCGTGAATAAAGCACATATAACAATCAAACTCTAATTGCTTCACACTTATTAAAGCAGTGTACTACATCATTGACTCCACAGTCAACACAAAAATACGAAACAAAACTTGAATCCCCCAAAACACAACATATCGAGAATGTACCGGATTTAGTAATGCATATTGAATCGATACGCATTTTTCTCACTGAACATTCACAAATACAACCATAGAAATGGTATCATAGTTCTCCCACATTCGATATCTCGGCACAAATTACAGTTCTCTGCTTTCCACGACTCCAAATTTCAACCAAAAACTTGACCTCATATGCATCTAAATTCTCATCTCACACTATCAAGTTCGTGAAATTTCAATAAAAGGCTATTTTGCTCTTCGCATCAACACAACACCCCAGTAATTCTACTAAAACAGCCTAAGTAATACAGAATTGACTTGAATCAAAACTAAATTGGATTTCAATTTGAAATTGCAGCTGCTATTCCTCCTCAACATGGCCAAACGATGACAGTCACTGTTGTTACATTTTAATATTTTATTTATTATTGAAATTAAATTTGGGTGAATTTATTTTGTATTTAAAATCTGAATTTATTTGTCTGTTTAAATTCAGAATTTATTTTGAATTTTATTTTGTAACTCATGGTGTTTTATTTTGATTTATTTTGGGTTTTAATTCTTGTAACCTATGGCTTTTGGTTACTACCCTATTAATGGTAGGGAGTGTCCTAAGAGCCTATAAATAGCACCATTTGTTGCATACTAAAACACATCAAACTTTTACTCAACTATTCACCCATCAACTTTCTTTCCAAAATCCCCCAAAAGAGTCTTGTGTGTTTCTTGGCCAAAGAAACGTGTTCTTTTGGTGGAGCTTTGGGTTCCTCCAATTTGTGCAGATTGGTGTGAGCCACACAACTTGTTGTTGGGCTGTTGTATCCTGGAGGGGACAAGTCAAGAGATTTCTGGTGCACCGGCATTGTTCCGCAGAGGGCTTGAATCTCCTTAAAGAGAGCGAGATACCCGCGCCTCAGCCTTTTGTCAACAAGTTTCTCATATAGAAATTATAATTTTATTGTAATTTCACCAACAATTTTAAGGAGATTCATAGAAGATGGAGCGTACTCAAGAGAAGCCGCTTGACAATGTGGGAGATCTCAACAAGCCTTTCCGCTTCAAAGGTGCACATTTCAAGAGATGGAAGGGAAAAGTTCTCTTCTACCTTAATCTTCTCAAAGTTGCCTATGTGCTAACGGAGAAGAATCCATCAAAGAAGAGTACCGAAGGCATGGAGGATGATGAACTCCTTGCTCATGAAGAAAAAGTTGAAAAATTTCAAAAAGATGAGTATAATTGTCGGTACTATCTCTTGAACTGTCTTGCTGATCATTTTTATGATTATTATGATACAACATATTCTTCTGTCAAGAAAATTTGGAAAGCATTACAGAGCAAATATGACACCGAGGAAGCTGGTGCGAAAAAATATGCTGCAAGCCGTTTTTTCCGATATCAAATGGTGGATGGCAAGTCGGTTGCGGAGCAAGTACAAGACTTCCAAATGATTGTAGCTGAAGTTACATCTGAAGGTGTCAAAATTGGTGAAAATCTAGTGGTGGCTAGTATCATTGATAAACTTCCACCTTCATGGAAAGAGTTTCAAAAATCCATGCGTCATAAACAAAAGGAGATTTCCTTGGAGACCTTGACGACTCGCATCCGAGTTGAGGAGGAAGCAAGAGGTCAAGATGTTCTTATGCAAGATATGAACAATAACACCTCCAAGGTAAATTTAGTATCTTCCAATAATAATATGCCCAATGGTCATTTTCATACAAATTCTCTTATGCAGCCAAAGAAGAAAAATATGAAAAAAGTTGGTAAACCTCACCAACAGAATAAAGGCAAACCAAGCTATGTGAATAAGAACCAATATCCTCCTTCAGAAAATAAGCAACAATATACTTGTTGTTATGTTTGTGGCAAAAGTGGGCATATTGCTCGAAATTGCAATTATCGAAAACGTGAGGCTGTTCCTCAAGCTCACGTCACTGAAGAACCATATGTGGCAATGATAACTGATGTAAATATGGTTCAAAGTGTTGAAGGATGGTGGGCAGATTGTGGTGCTAATAGGCATATCTACTATGATAAAGATTGGTTCAAGAAATACACTCCTTTTAAGGAGCCCAAAACAGTTATGGTTGGAGATTCACATACTACTCATGTGCTTGGAACTGGTGAGGTGGAACTCAAATTTACTTCTGGTAGGGTGCTAACTTTGAAAGATGTGTTGCATACACCCTCCATGAGAAAAAATTTGATGTCTAGTTACCTTCTTAATAAGGCTGGTTTTAAACAAACTATGGAATCTGACCAATATGTGATCACCAAAAAAGGTGTATTTGTGGGCAAAGGTTATGCTTGTGCTGGCATGTTCAAATTGAATGTTGAGAATAATAATAAAGCATCTACTTCAGTTTACATGCTCTCTTCTTTGAATTTTTGGCATGCACGTTTATGTCATATAAATAGTAGATATGTGGGAATCATGAGTAGCTTGGGTTTAATTCCTTCAGTGCAAAAAGATTTTGAAAAATGTGAGACTTGCAGTAAAGCAAAAATTACTAGAAGGCCTCACAAAATTGTTGAAAGGAATACCGAGTTATTGGAATTAATTCATATAGACTTGTGTGAATTTGAGGGAATTTTAACTCGCGGAGGTAACAGATGAAGAGATCTATATGGACCAACCAGAAGGTTTTATAGAACCTGGTCAAGAGCACAAGGTATGTAAGTTATCTAAATCCCTTTATGGTTTAAAGCAGGCTCCTAAACAGTGGCATGAAAAATTTGATTCCTGCATGATTGGAAATGGTTATAAATCAAATGAATGTGACAAATGCATATATTATAAATCTTGGAAAAATTCACATGTTATTATTAGTCTCTACGTGGATGATCTGTTAATTTTTGGCTCAAATTTGCATGTAATTGATGAGACAAAAACTATGCTTGAGAGCAATTTTGATATGAAAGATCTTGGTGAGGCTAATGTTATTTTGGGCATGAAAATAACAAAAACATGTGATGGTATTTTTCTTGATCAGTCACATTATATTGAGAAAATGTTGAAGAAATATGATTATGTTGGCCACAAGCATGTGTCTACTCCTTTTGATTCTAGTGTTCACTTATTTCCTGTTGAAAGTGAAAATGATGTGATTAATCAAAAGGAATATGCTAGCATAATTGGCAGTTTGCGCTATGCAACTGACTGCACTAGACCTGACATTGCATATGCAGTTGGAGTACTTAGCAGGTTCACAAGTAAACCAGGTAAAGAACATTGGCATGCAATTGAGCGTGTTATGAAATATTTGCTTGGTACTAAAAATTATGGATTAATTTATAAAAAATATCCTGCTGTACTTGAAGGCTTTTGTGATGCCGATTGGAATACTTTGTCAGGTGATTCTCTCTCTACCACTGGTTATATTTTTACATTAGGTGGATGTGCTATTTGTTGGAAATCAAAGAAGCAAACAATAATTTCTAATTCAACCATAGAAGCTGAACTTATTGCTCTAGCTTCAGCAAGTGAAGAAGCAAATTGGTTGAGAGATTTATTGCATGAAATTCCCTTGTGGGAAAAACCTATACCACCTATATTGATTCATTGTGATAGCACTGCAGCTATTGGTAGAGTAAATAACCGTTATTATAACGGTAAATCCAGACCTATAAGAAGAAAGCACAGTACTGTGAGATCATATTTGAGTGATGGAATTATTAATGTGAATTACGTTAAATCATGTGATAATCTTGCAGATCCTTTAACTAAGGGCTTGGCAAGAGAAAAGGTCTGGAATACATCGAGGGGGATGGGATTGAAGCCCATATCGTCATGAGCCATATATGAGGACACCCAACCCGGTGATTAGAGATCCTAAAAACTGGGTTCAATGGGAAAAACGAATCATAAGGTGGCCGTAAGAAAAATGCACTATATTTTCTTACTCATCCCTATGATGTAAGTGCATTAATCTTGTAACGTATATGAAGGTTGAGTTTACTTAAAACTCTTAATAAAATCTGTAGCTCATATGAGTGGGATGTCATAGTTATAAGAGCATCCTTGACGGATTTTACTTATATGAGTAAGAGAGTGGGGCCGCTCTCTATAAGAATTGGGCTTATTCTTGAAATACACTCATGAAAACCGGGATAAGCACAAGGCCGTAACGTGCTAGCTAAAAAAGCTCATATTAACACCAGAATTATTATGTGTGAGCAGTAGTTCTTATTTTCCCTTAAGCAGTTGTAGTTCAAGTCTGAGACCACTATCAACTCTGGAGTAGGGATTGCTGTTTCACTAAGTGAAGGTTCAATGCAGAGCACACCTTCATGATGCATAATGGTTTGTCTTTGGCCGGTAACTTTGGTTGATATTTTTTTAAAAATATTAAAATGAGTGGGGGAATGTTGTTACATTTTAATATTTTATTTATTATTGAAATTAAATTTGGGTGAATTTATTTTGTGTTTAAAATCTGAATTTATTTGTCTGTTTAAATTCAGAATTTATTTTGAATTTTATTTTGTAACTCATGGTGTTTTATTTTGATTTATTTTGGGTTTTAATTCTTGTAACCTATGGCTTTTGGTTACTACCCTATTAATGGTAGGGAGTGTCCTAAGAGCCTATAAATAGCACCATTTGTTGCATACTAAAACACATCAAACTTTTACTCAACTATTCACCCATCAACTTTCTTTCCAAAATCCCCCAAAAGAGTCTTGTGTGTTTCTTGGCCAAAGAAACGTGTTCTTTTGGTGGAGCTTTGGGTTCCTCCAATTTGTGCAGATTGGTGTGAGCCACACAACTTGTTGTTGGGCTGTTGTATCCTGGAGGGGACAAGTCAAGAGATTTCTGGTGCACCGGCATTGTTCCGCAGAGGGCTTGAATCTCCTTAAAGAGAGCGAGATACCCGCGCCTCAGCCTTTTGTCAACAAGTTTCTCATATAGAAATTATAATTTTATTGTAATTTCACCAACAGTCACTAATTGGAATTCCATGTGTTTTCAATTATTTTATATTTTCTCCCATGCAATTTATTGTTCCCAATGAACATTGAACTTGAAGTGGTCTTCACAGAACAGGTGTTCACCTATGCATTATGAATCGAACTAACTGAACCAAGTTGAATTTTTTATTGAACTAAATGCACCAAGACCATCAAATCAAATTGAACTCAATGCACCAAGTTGAATTTTTGATTGGGTTTTTCAAGTTCAGATCACACAAATCGAATCATGCTTGATTGAGTTCAATTATTTGCTCTTAAATCTCAGCTACCCAGTACTTCAAAACCCACAGAGCTTTCAACTCAAACGGAGAAAAAGAAAAAACAAATTCTGAAATCCAATTCTCGCATATACCCAGCATACATGGCAAACCAAACCTTCAATCAAGAACTGAAATTTCAGGCAAAAAGTCATTACCACAACTTGGTGTATCAAATTCTTCCTCCTCTTCCCATTCCTGTT
>JANPXK010000256.1:0-17169 GCA_024704745.1 Rosa lucieae | reverse complement strand
ACATTCACCATCAGGAGGCAACATAGAGCCCATTAAATGATGTACTTGGCCATTTATTTTGAAAACATAAGGACCTGATCCGGTATTTATACTATGATCAATCGTTGCTCCCATTGATGTAAAAGAGAACATTGAATTGTAAATTCTAAATTCTCTCTAAAAAATGTGCTTTTTCCATTTTTCGGATCTAATAGTTGCTCAAGAAATGATGGCGTTGGGTTTGATTGTTCAATTTGATTTCTCCTTTCTGACAACAATTTGTATAGATGATAGGTGCATTTTTCGATTTTTGTTTGTTTGCTTCTTTTAACCAAAAAGATGCATTGCAATGAATACATGTGAAAGTATTGTTGCCAAAATCTTCATACCCTGTAATAACTCCTGCAATTGTAGTTTTTTTTTAATAAACGATTTATATATTATCTCCTATAAATACAAACAATAAAAGCTGAAATAGAAAACTAATTACCTTGTTTAATCTTTTGATATGATGCCTGACCACAAAAAGATGAACCTCCAACTGCGTGTAAAACTTAAGAATTGTTACTGATATATTGAATATATCAAATTTTGTATACACCATCAAAGAAGTCTGACATCTGACTTCATCAAGTTCTATAATTTGAAAGATACTGATTATTAAATATTGTGATCTGCTGATAGGTTGAAATATAAAACAATAAATTAAGTTCTTATGCATATTGTTTATCAATTTTCTGTTGCTAATATCGAGTAATTGCTTACAATTACCTATTGTATTTCCAGCATCATTGGATGAGCTTACAGCGGCAAACAAACTTTGATTTACCATCGTGTACTTTGAAATTGTTTGTCATGTTGCCCCACTGCATTCGTATCTTCATGTTCAACGTAACATAAATTCTCTGATGCTCCATTATGATGTAAACACCGCTTCTTTCTTCTTGTTGTTGACTGAGTCGCTGTCAACAAAACTAATACAATATCAATGACTTTCAATGTGTAATCAAAGTGAAACAATTGCTAAAATTTTACATTAGCATTTAATAATCTGTGCTAGTAACAACTCGATGATCTGTACCTTCATCAGCAAAAGAATTTTCAGATATAGTTGCAATGGAAGGCTGATTATCCGTCATTTCACGCATATCCCCTTGAGTTGATGAGCTCTCACCCTGACTCTCAGCGTGATATAGATTTACTAAGTTGTGATCGTCTTCTAGCAGCATTCTTTTTCTTGTTGTCCTGCTCTTGGGTGGCATGACTGTATTTAAAAATTTTATTTTATCAACAGATTTCTATTTCGAAAGAGAAGCAACAACTTAAATGTTTTTTTTTTCTTCCCTTGATTTGAGATTTTTCGTGTTTTTCTTGTCCATGATAGAAGAAACAAAAATTGAACAAAATAAATGGAAGGAATCCTATGTGACCTATACTCATCTTAATAACAAAACAAAGCTCAAAAAGATGCTGTAAACAGAGTCTAATAGCAAAACAAAGCTGAAAACGATGCAGTAAATGATCGTTAGACTCTATTTATGCATGTCACTGACAATGTAAGATAATTTCATATTTAACAAAATTTCAGCCTAAGGTGGCAAAACCAACACATTGAGATCTAACATTAAGTTTACTCATGTCATAACCTACTTCTATAGTATCAGTTATCAATAATCTTTATGTAATAACTCATGTCATAACCTACTTCTATAGTATCAGTTATCAACAATCTTTATGTAATAACTCATGTCATAACCTACTTCTATAGTATCAGTTATCAATAATCTTTATGTAATAAAAGACTGAACATGGGAATAAAACAATAGCATGACAATACCAAAAGAGTTTCCTAGAAAATAACTTGAAGGGGTTTAGAAATCTAAAGTCGAAAGATTATGAACTGTTTACAGGGAAGAAAATTTTAGTGTCTTGCAGTTTGATCAACAAAAAATGACTAAGAAAATAATCAATTTAAATATAGTTATATACAGATATAAATATGTAGTAAAGCCACTCACTTGCTAATTGAGTTGGATGAACAGTAGCAAAAGTGAGAAGAAATGCTCCTTTTTTGTTTTTCTCACCGATAATTGCTGAAAGAAAACCAAAGTCACACATGGTTAAGTTTAACACTTATTTGAACTACAAATTTTGAAAACTGAGATAATGCTGTAGCCATATAATTCTACTCTTTATATTTTAAGGTTACTTAAAATAACAGATATATAATTTTCAATTCAAACTTTCGTCACTTGCAGTAAATCAGCATATTTATTTGATTCAAACTACCAGTAACTAAAGATCACAACAAAAGGCAAGATAGTTTAAGAGTTGTAAGGCATTTAAAAAGCAGGCATTAAAAAAAAATTTAGAGAATAAATTTAATAACTATAAAAAAATTAATATATAACCTGACAAATTTATATTTGAACCCGAAACAGCTAAAGAAGTTGACAGCACACTGTCCTGAGTATCTGCAGAATGAAATCATTTCCAATATCAATCAAAAGAGGATTTCCAACTATATGATAACACTTTAGATGGACAAACTATGTGTTGGACAAACCATTTCCAATACATTTTGTTGCATCGTGATAAGCAGCTTTAGATTGAAACACTGTTTCCAATATGTGTTGAACAGAAGCAAAGTATTACTCACTTTAAAATTCATTTCAATATAGTATATCTTTTTATCTGATTTCAATCATTTTTAACATCTTTAGAATCAATCATCAGACAATACATTTCTATGAGACTATCTAATTTTATTCCAAAAAATAATAGAGTTTAAACTGAAAACAATGCATTGTAGTTTATTTCTTCAACATTAACTAATATAAACACAAGCATGAATCTGAGTACAAACATATGATAAGGAAATTAACAACTGATCTTCAAAATATTAATTAATCTGCATCAGGACCAACAGTGAATATGAATATAAACATATCAGTTATATATCAAGCACATACCTGAATAGGAATAAGAGACTGAGATAATGCCAAACAATGTACACAGCAACAGTGGCAGAAGAATAATGCACACACTTCTTTGCATGGAACTTAGAAAACCTAAACAAAACAGCAATGAAATTTGAAAATTAATCATAAAGCTGCAAAAACTAACCTAAACAGAAAGTTAGTCTAACCAAAAGCAAAAGCTTAAAAAACAACCATCAACATACTATCACTTAGTATTCTTATTGTTAACAACTTATCAATGATACATATGCAAAAAAGACCAAGCTTTGAACTGCAGAATATGTACACACACACACACATCTATATATTTATAAGAAGAAGACATAGGCAAGCAAGTTTTATTCTACAGTTAACAAACAATTTTTAAACAACAAAAAAGTTGAAACTCTACCTGTAATTTTTTCAAGCAACCGTCGAGATTGCAAACTGCAAGACAAACAAAATACTCAAAACATCAAAACCCATATCAGTCAAAAATGAAAGTCTTGAAACCACCCAAAATTAAAGCCTCACCTTGAACCTTTTCTAGTTGATCACTCAAAACCCAGACTCGCTCGCAAACAATACTCCTACAATATCAAAATACATATCAATTCAAAGGCAACCACAACAGCGAACTCAATCAAAACCAAAAAAACATAGAAATGAGTAAACTAATTTAATTTAATCCAAAATCTATAGATACTTTGTCTTCAAACACAGAAAACATCCACAACAGTGATGAAAGAGATAGGAAAAGGCAAGATTTTTCCATTCAAAACAACAACCAATACAATTTACAGCACAACAACAAACCTCTCTTCTTTGTTTCCAATCCAAATTTCTCCCTCTTCAATATGTACAACCTGCAAATTAAAAACAGACAGCAAAAATGAAAAACCGGACTCAACCTATGAACAATACAATTAAAAATTTTCAAATTAAAAAAAAAAAACAAAAACACAACAATCAATTAAATTCCTATTGATTAGTGAAAACAATAAAAAAACTCAGTCTAGGTAAAACAGAACTATCCCTCCTATTTTCTTCAATTCAAAAATATTGTTGATGACAAAATAAGTAAAAGCCAAAGTAAGCTGTAGTTAAACAACCACATGCTTATATTCTAATAAACAAATCAAAGTTAGTGTGAATACTGATTAGCCTACTCGTTTATAATTTATTAGAGGTGCCATGAACTCCATACAATTATAAATTAAGCCAGAGTTCCTCAGCCAACAACGGGCAGTCTGTATTTTTCTTTTCTTAAACAACTGGATACACAGAACAGAACCACAGATCCGTTAACCAACTATGTTGTTACTGCAAATCTTGACTAAAATTCCCCATCTTGTTGTGTAAAACAACTAACTAAACCATGGCTAGATCACCTGAATGACATCAATAGTGCTAGTGTCTCAACTCAGTTTACGGTTCTACTGTCATCAAGAAACTTAATATCGAATTACCTATCCTATGAAATTATTTATAAAGCTTCAAAAAACTCACCTAGAATACAGACGATCTAACAAATAAATCACTTGAAACAGAACCTGCAAGCAAAATCAATCAATCACAACCCAATATTAAAAAGAACATAACAAATACATCTGCTAATCCTAAAAGCACAAAATGATTGAAAAAAAGAATTATACACAGAAAATTTCACATAATAATAAAAAAAAAAATCAAATCAGTTAAGAAATTAGAATACCGTACTGTCAAAAAGTGAAGACCTTTACCCAGAGAAAGAGATTTTGATTTGAATTGAAGCTGCCTTGAATAAAGGAAAACGTATTCAACTTCCTGTAATCAATATTATCATTCAAAATCTGCTCCAGTACTCAAACCCATTCAATAACAAAGAACAAACCTTGATACAAACAAAAACATCAAGCAGAGTGTACGCATTTACATATTTATATTAATAGCAAATCATGAACAATTGGATGAAGAACTAATCATGAATACTCCTACAGGCTACAGGTTTACAAGACATTATAATCAGAACATATAAACAATCACCGGAAACTAAGAACAATAATCCCTGCCCAGCGATTACCTTCCAAGTCTTTACTAATGCAAGTAAAAGTGAATAACAATGCATGAATTTACCAATCTCTACTGCTGCTGCTGTTATGAATGTTGACATTTTCATACGTATTTATTGCATTTGAAGTTCAAATTGTGGAAGTAAAGAATTTACAGTGTGCTTGAGCATCAATAATAGTATATGCAAAGTGAATCCCCTCAAAAAAGCCTACTTCATTGCATATCCATTCTCTCTACCACATGAAGAAGTTTTAAATTAAACCAAAAAAACCAAAGAAAACAACTATCTGAAATTGTAATCAATCGGAAAAAACTTGGAGAAAAAGAGAGAGAGAGAGAGAGAGAGAGAGAGAGAGAGAGAGAGAGAGAGAGAGAGAGAGAGAGAGAGAAAGAGTGACGTCAAAAAGTGTTTACAAATGAAGGAGCCATATTTAGGGACTGAAGGTCAGATCAATCATAGGTATACATAAAAAGAACAAAGTTATTTATGTACACAAATCAGTTCGTATAGGGACCAAAAAAGCTAGCAGATTACCTAATTGATTGCCTCTGGTAAGAAAAGCTGATTCAATACTTCAAGAATAGATTACCATATTGCCATTCAATGTCAAGTCTTTAACAGCTCAAAAATTAAAAGCACTTGTATAGATTGGTATACAGATGTAAAGATTTGTAAAATCTATACCATCAATACAAACCCTATTAACAATTCCAACAAAATATCAGCTTCCAACTCCAAAGATCACAAAATCCAAAACCAAAAACAGAGCAATTCCAACAAAATATCAGCTTCCAACTCCAAAGATCACAAAATCCAAAACCAAAAACAGAGTAAGGCCGAGCAGAAAACCAAAATTTAGCTGTAATACAGATAAACAAACATGGGCTCCTTCCCCTGAATCAAAATTTGTCATAAAAGAGCCGATTTTGAGCGTAACCATTCTCTATGGGTATTCATTACCAAAAGCTTAAATCATCTCCTCCTTTTCCCATTGTCTTTTTTCCTTTTCAAAAAAAAAAAAAAGAAGAAGAAAGAATTGGTGTGAAAACGAAGGTGGGTGGATTTAAGGCGTAGCGAGAGGTGAAAGGAGAAGAAGGAAAGAGGAGGATGGTCTGACCACAGCCCCTATTTACAATGCATGTGATTTGAACTTGGAAACAAAGAACACTAAATCATTGCAATCCCAACTATTCTTGACGAATCGTCTGCCTGAAACCAATCCGATGAGAAAAAGTCTGACCTTTCTCTCTTAGTCACTTTTGGTACAACCCGAGCATCAAAGATAAAACAACAAAACAGACGATTACCTTTTATGGGTAGATGAATCAAGACCCAAAATCTTCTTCTCCTTCTTTTCCTTCTTCCCCGCTCTCTCTTCTCTCTCTCTTTGTTTCGTCTCGTCTCTTTCTTTGTGCTGGGCGAACAACAAAACAGCAACATGAAAATGTTCACCTGATCAATTATTGACCAAGAAAATAATGCTCAACCACCCTTGGATGTAAATTCAAGGGCAGAGAAAATTATTATTAAGTTGAGGTGTTTTGTTTTCCACCCTTGGATGTAAATCTAAGGGTTGTTGAGCATAAATTCTTTGGTCAGCAACTGACCAGGTGAACACCACTGAATAAAACAGCAACAAATCAGTAATCAATCATTCAAACACCAGATTAAGAAGCCAGAGGAAGTGACCGACGATTACCTTTTACGGGTAGATGAATGATAACACTATGATCCAAAAACAAAAGAGTGAAATAGCCTTTCGCACGAGGTTTTAAAAGATCTGGATGGATGTCAAAACTGAAGAAACCAAAAGAAAAAACACAGAACTGTCTTCCGGAAAGAGGAAGAACCGACCTTTATCCTAATCAGGCAAAGCTGTAAATTATCAGGGAATAAGGACAGAAGTGTAATTTCAAAGAACCGGCTCAGCTCCAGCCGATACCAAAACGGCTTAGTAACAGTAACCACAAACCCAGCTTAGAAAAAACGCAGAACTGTCTTCCGGAAAGAGGAAGAACCGACCTTTATCCTAATCATGCAAAGCTGTAAATTATCAGGGAATAAGGACAGAAGTGTAATTTCAAAGAACCGGCTCAGCTCGAGCCGATACCAAAACGGCTTAGTAACAGTAACCACAAACCCAGCTTTTATATATAGTATAATAACTAGGAAAGTAGCCCGCGCGATGCTGCGGGGGAAAAAGCCATATTCCTATGATAACGCTGGAAATGGATAGGCCTTGGTTGCTGCTTTGGCTTTAGTTTTTACTAGTTAGTGTGCCCGCGCTTTGCTGCGGGTTTTATAGTTGATTAATGTACAGTAGTTTGGTTGTATTCTATTGTAAAAAAAAAAAAAAAAATCGTAACCCGTTGCTCATAAAGACTAAATATCCACATGATGTTCTATAAAATCCAAACTTGGAAGATGTTTTTGTTACCCTGCAACAATTAGAAGTACATCATAAAGTCATTCATATACTACAATCACATACCGAAGAAACAAAAAACAAACAAAAGTGAAATCCAGTTTTACAATTGACTACGAAGAACTTGGATGAACTTTCCTGAACATGATTTTGATCCAATGGCTTCACTCTCTCTGACTCGGTTGTTCACCAGCCACAAATGTTTACATTTAGCATATGTATTCCAATATGGTATGAATGCATTAAAAAAATTAAAAGAAAATAAATAAATAAACTATAAGGAAAAGAAACTGCCTAATGAACTGAATTGATAAGGCGGATCACAAATTTAGGAAATAATAATGCAAATTATTTATAAAAAAATGTTCTTGTTCTTGATATATTTGCAGACAGTACATATTGATAAAACTGAAAACTAATTTATATAGTGAGGCCAAAGCAAGAGCCAAGATCTACATTACAACTAAACTGCAAGTTTGAGGAGACAAATACTGATTATCATGCATCAAAAAACACCTAGAATAGACCTAAGGCTAACACAGCTTACAAACATTGAAATGGTTAGCACAATAATGACATCTTCTTTTGGGCCAAATTATGTATACAAAAATTATTTAAACCAAAGTTCATTTTGTATACTATTACTGCAATTTCCTCTAAGCCTTGCCACGACTTTTTTTGATAGTCTTTAACAGCTACTTCTTTCCCAGCTAGTCAACGCTGAGAGTACTTCCAAAATTGCACACATTTGGTCTTACTCAGCCAACTATGAACCATTACTTCACCATCTAGAACTATAGGAGCTATATTACCTTGTACACAGCACCACTCCACCTTGTCCAAGCTTGTTTGAATCTGAAAAGTCATTGGTAGCTTTCCTTATAGTAGCTAGATCAATGAACAACAGCTCTTCAGAACTTTCCATTTTGTCTTCTTCTATGATTGTGACTCCAGTGGGGTTTAAAATTCAGGTAAAAGTCCATGCTGGCTTCTTTCTTCATCTGCAGCAAGGTTAGAATTATAGATAACTTTTAGTTGGTAATCCTAGAAAATTATATTATAATTAAAGAGTATCAATCCATGTACCTTGGACATTTTCCAATCCTCTTTTCTGCCAAAGATAGACAGCACAAAGTACAATAAAAACTGCTGATAGTATAATGGATACACTTATGATGAACTCCTTCCAAGTCTTCCCCTTGTCCCCTATCAATTAGTTCTTGGTGAATTGATAGCATGTGTAATCAATTTATTGCAAAGTACAGATGATTATCAATAGAAAAGAAGAGCATTTGAAGTCCCTAACCTTTGGAATATATTGCTTGTTTACAATGATTATCAATACATTCAAGTAAACTCCTGAATATATTGCTTGTTTATAATGAATATATGCTTGTTTATAAAAGCACGCTATTGAAGACGTTGCGGCATATATATGTCAGGGTAATCATATAAAAGCACATATACAATTTAAGTTAAGTTTGTTGGATTCATTTTAAAGAAACATTGCCAAATAACAAACATCTAAGGAAAAGAGACAATGTATTAGTCATCAGAGTAATATTATTTTCTTGAACAAAAAAAAGGCATCAACATGAAGATGGCCTATACATATAGTAGCATTACAAATCACAAAAGATCCATAAACATATACACTCATGTTCTGGACATGTAATGAGGGTCACAAACCGGTAACTGTTGTCTTGATATTAACTCCAAACTCCAGGTCATGCAGTCTTTGCCATCTCAATTGCGACACACAAAGTTGCCTATAGAGGCAACTGAAGGCTTGATTAAACCCTTACTAAGCCCCAAGTTTCGAAACCAATCAAATAGCTCCTAATTCCTCAACTATTCCACATCTATAAGGCATATAACGTTACTTGATAATCAACAGCCAACACGGCTTTAAAGTTCAGATATCATAATATTCAGGCTTCAGATATCATAATATTTAGCTACAAACAGAATTTTAGAGTTGCCCCAAGGAGACGGGCTAAAAGGCCTCCCTAGTCCCTACCAGCTTATAATCCTCGAAAATTCCTCTACGAAAAGTAACTTCAAGACAATGTAGCAAGACCCAAAAAGGAACCGGGAATGCTAAAATTCACCTAAAATGTAATTGAAAACAAAATCTTGGTGTTGAAATACCTTACACTTCCAACATTAACAAACCCTTTGAGCAAACCCACACAGTTAAAACCACCCAATGCTCAATTATTCCTAACAAACCTAAAAAATCATCATAATCAACACCCAAAAAAAAAAAACATCTTTACACAACCATGGCTTCAAGAAAGTAAATTAACAAAATGGGTATTGAAAATTAAAGCAGACCTGGTGACAGTTTTGCCATGTGGGTAGTAAAGAAGACCCAAAGGATGAGCCTTCTCGTAGTGAAGCTTGTACCTTCCCTCAGTGGGTCTTGAAATAGATCTTAAGCCCCAGTTACTGACGGTCGGTGTTGGTCGACGAAGACAATCAAAACAAAGAAGAGCATAGTTTGCTCTCTGTCAATCTGTTCCTCTCTCACCCACTATCTGTTTCTGCAGCAACGAAAGGAAGCCATGCAAGAATTCGGTGGTGGCTCAGCTGATGAACAGGTGTCAGTGGCATTTTCAGTAAAATAGTGAACAGAAAGGGTCAAAAAAATCATGTCACTGTTCATTTTGTTTGTCCTTTTGCTGTTTGCGTTTTAGTATAGTTATAATATATAAAGCAAGACTTCCATTGCCTGCAAAACTCATCTGTTCCATTGGCTGCAAAAAAAAAAATTATGGAAACCCTTTCAACGACCAATCGAAATCAATAAAATGTCAATCTCAATCAAAATCAAAATCACTTGTAGTCAAAAATTTGATGATTGATTTTAATTTTCATAGTATTGTTGTGTTTCTAGAGCAGTTAGATTTCATATGCATCTTTTTGAGGTAACTTGAAGGTCTACTTCATAGTTATTATCCTCTTCCTCCTACCACAATATCCATTCATGAAACGTAAATCACAATTAGTGTACAGTAGTGCGAATTACGGTAAACAAAACTTCAAAAAGAGGAGAGAAAAAAAGATTACCTCTTTAAGAGCCTCTTGAAGTTGTTCACATTGGCAAGGGTCATTTAATTAAATTTAGTCGCCCCGTCCATAGAAAACAGTTTCAAGCATTCCTCTGCATCCTATATCTCGGATTTTCGTATAACCTATAAACACGTGAGATAATTCTTTTCATCAACATTTCTAAGATCTAGTCAAATTTTCTGTTTTGGTCCATACATATCAACAGCAGTTTATTCTCAAACACCAGAAGATGTATTGAACTTACAGATGAATAGCTTGACATGCGATGATCAAGATTCCGAAGCAAAGCTGTCGTTGCCCCTGAAACTGAAGGCATAAAAATTACATTAGGAACGAACAATATAAGTAAAAAGAGTAGCTTATTGGCTTGAGTTTTTGGGTATGGGACTCCTTATATAGAAACTAATCCTAAAAGCTCATTGCAAAATGTATTATGTCAGTTTTGTGCCAAAGCCATCAAACCCAGTATATGTCCTTTTCAAAAGCTTTGATTGTTTCAAATTTAAAAAACAATTAAAGATGGTAAATAATCTCTTCTAAAGAAATGATCCAGCGTTAGCTTGCACAATGAAGCTACAATTTTCTACACCAACAAAACTTCTGTTAAATCCCTCGCATGATTAAACAGAGTAACAGGCAGTAAATATCCATTTGAAACTAATATTCAGGACCAAAATATTTTCTTACAACATGTCAACCAAGTTCAGACCAAAAAAAAATGTCAACCAAGTTGGTGCACATAAACTGAGCCATGTATCTAGTCAAAAAAAAAAAGAAAAAAAAAAAGGGTATACTGCATATAAAAGAAAGCAAATCAAAATAAAATGGGAGAAACATTTATCAGAGAAGCAAGCAAGGGAGAACAAAGAGGTCCTCAATATGTTAGCAAAGGAAGATCAGCAATTGGCATATTTTCATTATTTCTCAAGAACCTCAACTAAAGAGTAAATATGAGTTAATTTTGAATTGTCTATACAGAATCTTGAATACTAAGCTATGCAGTATTCGTAATCACATGTATTGTAAATAAGGGCTGCGGTTAGACCATCCTCCTCTTTCCTCCTTCTCCCTTCACCTCTTGGTACGCCTTAAACCCAACTTCGTTTTCACATGAATTCTTTATGAAAAAGGGAAAAAAAAATGGGAAAAGGAGGAGATGATTTAAGCTGTTGGTAATGAATACCATAGAGAATGTTGGGTTAAGCTCAAAAGCCATTTAATCCAAAAACCAACATAGTCAAATCTAATAGCTTTTCTGAAATAATCACTATGCACAGAAAAAGAATACAGATTCAAAAATATAATCAACCACCTTTGCAGAACACGTGCAACCACAGTAAAACAGATCGATCACACTATTTGAAATACTTTTAAACGAAATCAAAATTTACAAAACCAAATGGTACCACAATCTTGGATCTCTCCTATTCACAAAACAAACCCAGATTCACAATAAAAAAAGCTAGAACAAATCAAAAATTCAAAAGCTCTGAGAACCAAAACCATCCTATTTGCTTTGAGCCCAACGTTTATGTCTTACAGCCTGATCAATACAGTTAGTTAATACCTGCGTTTGACGGTGCGTCTCCATCTAAGAGCAAAACCGACAGCAGGACGAACAGTTTGCACCATTTTTTACCTCGAGGACAGAGATTTGGATAGAGTTAATTTTTTCTTTTTTGTTCCGGTAAGATACAATCGATGGATCTGAAAAAGATTTTGGGATGATCGAGTTAACTGTATCGTTCATCTTTGGCAGAGCGAAAGAGGGACTGCAGTTGATAATCTGGAAGAGTCGAGCAAATGACGTGGGTGTCGTCCTTATCACAAAATAAGGACGAAAACGTGATTTCCACCGTCCGGCTTGACTGGAGCCGATACCAAAACGGCTTAGTAACAATAACCACAAACCCAGCTTTTATATATAGTATAATTTGCCCAAAACCTCCCAATCTTCTTCACTAATGTTATTCCCTTAAGATATGAGCTTTAGGGCCGAATCAAGGAAATCTGATGGATGGATTCCTCGTAATTCAATTAACAATTCCATCATTGATCAACATCAAAATCCATATTCATTTCATCTCCAATTCTATCCCAAAGCTGCTATTACGAAACTAAATGTATAATTGACTAATTAACTCAACAACAGAAGTCAAAGTCCGGCCAATTACAGCCTCACGCGCCACCAACAGTGGTGGCCCGTGGCATCCACGCGCCGGTACAAACCTCCACCATCGGCTACCTAATTCCATGTATAGCTACAACTCAACCCACTGATTAATTTTCTCAACTACAACACTTCCCAATTTTACCTGGAAACGGTCGAATTCGGCCGGCGAAGATAACCCAGAAATTCAAGAACTCTAGATTATCGATTCGGCTTCTACACGGCAAATCTTGATTCGAGGCTAGGGGCGAAATGATCTCCGTCGAAAACCAAGCCTTCGACGCCGATATGGTGACCGGAGGTGGCCAGAATCGCCAGATATCGACAAAAATGGCTAACTGCTACAGTAACTTTCCCTCTCTCAAAATCGAGCTTCTCCGGCCAAATCTCTGCAAAATACCTCCATAGCAGTGACAAGGGGAAGGAGACGAGCTTGGGGATGGCCAGATTGCGTCCTGGGTCTGCCGGAGGAGAGAGAAATCGGAGGAGAACCAACTCGGGCCGAAAGGGGAAGGGATCAGGGTAGGAGAGAGGGAGAGTTACCGTGGGTTTCCGAAAATGGAAACCTACAGTGGTAACTTTCCATATATATATTCTTGTTACCATGAACAGTAACTTTCACATTTTAAGCTATAACTTTCACATACGAACTCCGATTTTTACGTACCACATATGCACGCGCTCAGTTTAACGTCATCTACAACTTTCATGAAGGAAATTTTCTCAAATTGTTAACCCATAAAAAGTCAACTTCTAGCCACCCCCCTAAAAGATAAAACTATAACCGCGTATGGTAAAACATACAGTGATTCGTGTAACTCAGTAAAAGGGGTAAATCGGATGTGGGGTGTAACACATATAATTGGAGCTAGATTTAAGTAGTAAAGGCTTTGGACAAGAGTCGTGTACCTACACGTACGTTTGCAAGCATAATTAGCTATAATGAGCCACGCTCATTGTACCGCCTGAGGTACCGACTCTCGCCATGGGGGTGGCCTGAGGAGACCAGGATCGCCCCCAGATCACAGTTGACGCGCCACCACGCGCAGCGCCAAGGTAACATCAGAAGCTCCAGACGCTGGGTATCGAAGCACATTAGTCCCACATCGAAAACAAGAAGAAGATCAACCTTCTCCTCACCTATAAAAGGTTTTCTCCTCTCTTCTCATTAATTACGCATTTACTACTCATTTATTGTTATGCTGCCTATCTGCATTGACTGACTTAGGCATCGGAGAAGTGAAGACCGCCGAACGCGGTCTCCCTCTGACGCCCTGTCTCTCGTGTGACAGCTAGCGGAGGCTATCAAATCTTCAGAGTAGCGGTCCGCCCATTGGACCAGCGTTAAACAAAAGATCGGCTACCGCCGGACTTTGAGCATTAACATTGGCGCCGTCTGTGGGAAACCTTGAACAAAAGGCCATCCCGCCACAATCACCATGACTAACGGTAGCGGGGGAAACGCTGAAGAGCAGGCAGACCAGTCAGCCATTCCCCAACCCACCCTCCCAGCGGTAAACGTCAACTGCATACTATTCAGCACCCTAGTAAACCCTGGCGGTGAGACAAACCCAAGTAGCAGCCGCCCACCAGGTCAAGACCTCACCTCTCTCTATGAGCTGGCACTGGCGGATCTCCATACGGCAAACAGAGAACGTGAACAAGAGCGCAAAGAAAAGGCCGAGGCCCAAAAGTAGGTGGCCACTTTGGTGTCATGTTTTGATGAACTGAGAAGAACGCTGGAGGCAACGGCCAACCCGACAAGAAGCGAACAGTCACGGAGCACCAAGCACAGCCGACCTATTAACGACGCATTGATACCAACACCAGTCTTGCATATACAGGTCCCGCTGGACCCACCAGAGCTATTGGGAAAGGAGCCGCCCCTCGCACCCCAGTTAATGTTAGAGCAGGAGGCAGAATCATCACTGCAACCCCACCGCTCGAGACCAAGGGCAAGAACCGAGGGAAACCCACCCACTCCCAGACGAGGATCAGTCCAGCGGAATACCCGGACCGGCCCCGCTGGCGATGCAACCTCTCAAATACTGGAAAGGATGCAGCAGTTGGAGCAAAGGTTAATCCGAGCGGAGTTGGGCACCCCGACGCCAATGTCAAATCTACTTTTTTGCGTCCAGGCCAGGACCATTCACTGCTGCAATTCTGCATGTGATACGCTCAAAGCAAGCATATAATTTAACCCTATAAATATCATTAGTAGTATAAGCAAGTAGGGATTGTTCTATTCCAGGGATTGAGGGTACACCTGTCAATGTAAGACAATTTAAAAAATTAAAATAAAACAAAGTATAATATTTACACAATATAAACATCATTTACGATTTAGGGGGGTTTTAGGGGTTTTTGGTTTTCGAAAATTAAAAACAAGAATAAAAACTAAGTAAAAATAAAAACACAAATACAAGAATGAAATGTAAGAAACAAATATTAAAACCAAGTTCATGATTAAATTCGAATTAACCCTACATTGTTCTTCCAAGTCATGTGAAAGGAGTTGATCATGTGAAACGTTAGAAAGCAAACGATTTCCCATATTTTACTTTCAATGCTAATTAATCTAAGTGAAAGCACAAAGATTAATCCTATCAAACATGTAATCAAGCCTTAGAAAGCTAGTCAATCATACATATTCAACGCATGAAACACATAGAAAGGCTATCAACTCAAGTGTACAACTTAGTATGAATAAGTTCACCTAATTGCAATCCTTTTCAATTGAATTCGATTTTTGTCCAAAACCTTTACTACTTTCGATTTAAGTTCATAACACAAAAAGTTGAATCATGTTCTTAAATCTAGCACCACTCATATATAAACCCTAAAAGTTTCGAACCAATTAAGATTAACATACAAGAGATATCAATTAAGCAAATTCAATCGAACAATCACACATAAGCAACTTTGGAATCACTATAGGAATCGAAATTCTTTATTCAATCATAAATTTTCAGAATATAAACCTTGTTCAAGCATCAATGTTCACTAGAACAACTTCTAACGAAATCAAACAAGGAGAATCAAAAGTGTTTACAAGAAAAAGGTTGAATTACACCGTGAATGGAGATGGTGATGAAGAACTCGAATGATGAACTAATGAAACTTGGAAGCAAGCTTCAAAACCTCACGGCTTCAAGGTGGAATGATGGAGATGCTCACGGCTTGGTCTTGCTTCTTCCTTCCTTGCTTGAAAACGCAGAAGATGCACTAGAGAATGGAGAGAGCTTTCGCGTATAAACTGATTTTCTGAATTATGGGGGGGGGGGGGGTCTGAGACGTCTAGGGTGCATGGTATATATAGGGAACGACATGCTCGGCCTCTAAGCCGTGATTTTCTGTTTATTTTCCAAGGAATTAAATTAATAATTCCACATAGCTTCCACCAATGAGAAATTTCCAAGTAAGCCCTAGTGTGTCATCCAACCAATCACAAAACTCCAAGATGATTCCCTAATATATGCTTGCCGAAATTCCTTGAATATATTTCTGATTTTCTTCTTGTAATTCGGCCAAAACATACTTAGGGTTTCTAGGAATGAATCTAGACGCCTTTTGGTCCTTTTCTTGATGTCCACACTTTTTCTTTCCATAAACTCCACCCTAGAAAATCTCTGGCATAATTAATCTTTTATTTTCTTCTTGATTTTCAAGCCATCTTTCTCTCCTCCCTTTGGTTTTCACGGCAAAGCATCCCTAGAGTTTAGGTTTTGCGTCACAAACCTAATTCCATGGGCTTTCATGGGCCTTGATCCATTTTGCTTAAAATCCAACTCAAATCCATAGAGTTCTTGGGCCTCGTTGTTTCAACTTCAAGCCTTTTCATCCTCCAACGTCTAGACACTTTATTTTTTCCATTTCTTTTTCATGGTTGCTTTGGAAACTTGCTTGGGAAGCCTTCCTCCATTTCGCAGGGTTTCCTGGTTGGAACAGGAAAGCTTGTTTCTTCATTTCTGCTCAATTGTGTGGCCCTTTTCTCATATTTGCTCGTCTTGATGTTTGCAAGCTCCTCTTTCCATTCGTGAATTCATTTCCACTTTTTAGCTCGGAGGTCCTGAAAATAGAAACTATTACTGAAAATAGAAATTTTCCTAAAACGAAAATAGAAACTTTCTAAAAATGAAAAATAGAAACTTACTAAAAATGAAAAATAGAAACTTTCCCAAACTAAGAATGGAAACTTGCCAGAAATGAAAAATGGAAACTACAAAAATGGAAACTTTCTACAATAGGAAACTTTCCCAATCAAGAATGGAAACTTTCCCAAACAGGGATTTTTCAAGGAAATGGCGCAGAAAATGTTGGGAAATGGCAGTTAAAACGTTGCATTAAAATGCTCCTATCAATTCCCCCACACTTAGCTTTTGCTAGTCCCTTAGCAAAATCACAACACAGACACGACTATGACTCAACGAAAATTAAAGACTTGACTCATAACAGACTCTATTGCCCTTCAACTATTGTCTCAGCAATCTCTTACTTTCACACACCA
>JANPXK010000255.1:0-25477 GCA_024704745.1 Rosa lucieae | reverse complement strand
TAGATTAGGAACCAAAATTCAAAACCCCCCATTTAATTCTTTTATTTGTTAATTGACCTTTTTTGTGTAGGTGTACCCTACCTACAATCCCCGGACTGAACGATCCTTGCTTATCCTATACTGACAACAACATTTTGCAGGGTTAAATTGTGAGGCTATTTCAGCCGCACCACATTCAAAGCCCTAGTTTCAATTTGAGTTTATGAACAGTGTTTTTCCAAACTTCTCCCTTCTAGGGTTTAGGATTTGCTTTCCCTTTTAGTGAAATGGTTTCGAAATCTTTGAATGTGTTGTTCTAGGACATTCAAAGCCTAGTTTCAATTTGAGTTAATGAACGTGATTTTGGAAACTTCAACCCTTCTAGGGTTTAGGATTTGCTTTCCCTTTTAGTGAAATGGTTTCGAAATCTTTGAATGTGTTGTTTTAGTGAGATTCATAGCCCTAGTTGCTATTTCAAACAATTTGATCATTTGTTTCAATTTGAGTTATGAACAGTGATTTTCCAAACTTCTCCCTTCTAGGGTTTAGGATTTGCTTTCCCTTTTGTGAAATGGTTTCTTCTGATGCGCTCGAAGCGAGCGCATAATTTAACCCTGAAATGTCATTAGTAGTATAAAAGTAAATAGGGATCGTTCTATTCCGGGGATTGAGGGTACACCTGTCATTGTCAAACAATTAAACAATTAAATTAAAACAAAGTATAAATTTACAAATAATATAACAAAATATACATATTTACAAAAAGGGGGGATTTTTGTTTTTGGTTTTCTAATTTCGAAAATAAAACTAAGCTAACAAAAGAATTAAAATGCAAAAACATAAAAACAACAAATGGGATTGGGAACAAGGATCAAAGAATCAAACCCTAGAAAGCTAGGTAATCATGTCATTTTAACGCATTAAGCACCTAGAAAGGCTATCAATCAAATGTGCAACTTAGTATGAAAAAGTCCACCTAATTGCAATCTTCTTGATTAAATTCGTGTTTGTACAAAACCTTTACTACTTATTGATTCAAGAACACAAAACCAAAAGTTGATTCAGTTCTCAATTCGTAGCACCAATTATATCAAAACCCTAATGTGCAACCACAAAGATCAAAATACAAAAGTTTCTATCATGCAATTTAATCAAACACTCACACAAAAGCAACCATAAATCGCAATATATGAATCTGAAAATTCAATTAATCATAAAATTTCAGAAAACAATACTTGTTCAAACATATGTGGTCAACTAGGCAAACCAACGAAAATTACAAAGCAAAGGTACAAGGAGAATCGGATTACACCGTGATGAAGATGAGATGAATGAAGTGATGAGTGGTCTCTTGAATTTCGAAAGCAATCTTCAAGGTGGAGGGTGGATGGTGTGCACGGCTTGTCCTTCTTCTTCCTTGGCCTTGCTTGCACTTCGTGGTTGCCCTAGAGGATGGAGAGGAGCACGGCTAGCTAGAGAGTTTTCTGAATTTTTCTCAAAGTAATAAAACGTAAAAATGGAACTAGGAACTCCTTGACGTTGAGAGAAAGAGGAATTATAGGGAACGGCCATAAGGTCTCCAAGCCGTCCAAAACCCTAGAAAGCTCACGGCTATTGCTTGCTTCGTCCACATGTTTTCCTCCAATGAATCTTGCAACATAAGCCCTATGAGTGGTGCAACCAATCACAAAATTCCAATTATAATTCCCTAAATAATTCTTGCCGAAATAAAAAGATAATTTCTGATTTTATACACCCAATTTCGGCAACAATATATTTAGGGATTAAAGGGGGATGAATCTAGACTCCTTTGAGAGCTTTTGTGTTCAACACATATTCTCTTTCCTTTAAAAGCTCCCTAAGAAATCTCCACGAAATCTCTCTTGAATTTTGATTTTCCACACGGCAAAACCCTAGTTTCTCTCTTGCTTGGACGGCTAAGAGTCGCTAGGGTTTATCTCTTGATTTATTTCCATAAAAATAACCCTAGAAATCTCCTTTAATTTCTGATTTTCTTGGACGCCACCTCCTTGTTTCTCTCTTTGCAAATTCACGGCAACAACATCTTTAGTGCTAGGGTTTGCGTCACAAACCCTAGTTCCATGGGCTCTTGTGGGCTTTTATCCAATTTGCCGAAATCCAACAAGTCTTGAGAGTTTATGGGCCTCCATGCGTCACTTCTGTGCCATGTCATCTTCCAACGTCACAACACTTTATTTTTCCATTTCTTTTTCATAGTAACGTTGGAAACTTCATTGGTGGGCTTTCCTCCTTTCCGCAGGGTTTCCTGGTTGGACCAGGAAACTTCTTTTCTTCATTTCTGCTCATTTCTGTGGCTCATTGTTCTTCATCTTTGTTCCCCTTGGTGATCGCAAGCTCCTCTTTCCATTTGTGAGTTCATTTCCACTTTCTAGCTCGGAGGTCCTGAAAATAGAAACTAGTAAGAAAAATAGAAACTTTCCTAAAATGAAAAATAGAAACTTTCCTAATCTGAAAATGGGAAACTTATTAAAAATGATAAATAGAAACTACAAAAATAGAAACTTTCTACAAATAGGAACTTTCCCAATCAAAGAATGGAAACTTTCCTAAACAGGGTTTTATTAAGGAAATAACGCAAGAAATGTAGGGAAATGCAGTTAAAACGTCGCATTAAAATGCTCCTATCAAATTCCCCCACACTTAGCTTTTGCTAGTCCCTTAGCAAAATCACACTAAGACTCAACGAAAATTTAAAGACTCTACAAAAACAATGACTCTATTGCCCTTCAACTATTCGTCTCAGCAATCTCTTACTTTCACAACACTAAGATTAGCACTTCACCAAGAATTAATGTTAGGCATTCGAGAGTTAATTGAAATACATAATTTACACATACACAAGTAGGACTTGGTTGTAACAATGGTGATGGGTTCTGTTAAGCATGTTTCAGACAAGTATGATTCATATCCTCACAAGGTATATCCACTCTTTCTTCTCTCAGATCATGGCAATGCTTAAAAGCTTATACACTCAAGTATATGTGAAAGATAACAAATATCACATATGTAAGAAACGAAAGCACATGTATAATTTTTTTAAAGATCTCATGAAGGATACCAACTACTTGCACAGATGGACCCAAGCCATAGGTTCAACTCTTGTAACTCATCTCCACATCAAGGGCTGTCCCATCTTAAGGATCAAGAAGGTCTTCTTAAGGGTTGTAATGGGGCCAAGGCTCAAGGTTTTAAGAAATGAAGGGTAAGGATTTATCAAAGTGTCCTAAAAACCTAGTAGAGCACATATAGATGTAGAAACCTCAAGAAATCCACCAAGGCATTGCAAAAACGTCACTTTCCCTAGAGGTAACATAAAAGGGGCCTAATGTCTTCATGTTGGGCCCAATCTTCATTGTAAACTTCCCTTGAACTATAGTGAAATGGACAAAGGCCAAATTTTTCTGTAGTGGGCCTTCAGTTTAAAGTAAACTCCAAAATCACTAAGTATGGGGGACTAAAATCCATAAACATACATTTTTCTTTCTTTTTAGCCGTACACATCTTTTTCTTTTCATTTTTCACGGCTTTCACATATATTTTTTTTTTCTATGGATAAGTCTACCCCCACACTTGAACTTTCACCTCTTCTCAATCTTCATCCTTAGCCAAACCTTAGTATCCCAAAAGATAGCTCCACTAAGTTTTTAGAACAAGGGTAGGGTTGTAACTATACTAAGCTTCATGGTTAAGGATTTTAAGGGTGAATAAAAAGGCTTAATGTAGGCTCAAAGGGGCTTATCTAGGGGAGTCCCACGACGGGCACAAATAGGGACACAAGTTTATATGGCAATGGTGGTAATTCCTAGGTGCCTCTATCCCTTCCAGAATCAGGGCCATGTATTGATACACGTCTCAACAAGCACAAGAGTGAATTCTAGCATTCTCTAGTCCATCAAACTTAATCTATGGCAAGCAATCAATCAAATGAAGAATAATGAGATCATCAAAATCGCCAAGAAAATAAGAATATTTTTTTATCACTCCAAGAAAAAGGGACATGGCTCAATTATCTCACATGGGCTTATGAATCAAAACTCATCTTAACATGCTTTATATTCTGTACCAAAGTTTCGAAATCCATATCCACTACAAGTCACATATTTTTCATATATCTCAATTAACCAAAGAATACCATGTTTAAAAATCATCTCAATCTTGTGATCCTCTTTTAGTCATGATTTCAGAGATATAGAATCATCCTAGACAGTTGAAAGGGCATCCTAAGACTCAAAACAAAAACAAAAGCAACGAAAATTTTTGAATTTTTGACATTTTTCAATTTTTTTGTATTTTTCAATATATATGACTCAAGATAAAAGTGTAAATCCCTTCCCCCACACTTAAATATTGCATTGTCCTCAATGTAATCAAGTATAAACATGCAATGAAACACTTAAGCATATAGGGATGAAATTTACGAAAATAACTACTAAAACAAAGAAACGAAAAATAAAAGATAAGGATAAAGAAAGCAAATCTGATTTGCATGGGTTGCCTCCCAAGTAGCGCTTGGTTTTAACGTCTTCTCAGCCTAGACGTGGTTTCCTCTTGTCCTCAGTTGGTGGAACCTTCAAAGCCTCCCTTTGGGTTTTGAATTGTGTTGCTCGGAAGCCTACCAGTTTCATGAAACTTGGTCATGAAGTCCACCACCTGTCCCATCTGCTTCTTGAGCTCTGCAATGTCCTTAGTATGGTTCTCTTGTCCTTGAAGCAAAGTCTGTGTGGCACTAGTCAATGCTGAGTGGAATTTCAATGCCTCTATCGTCTTATCATAGTGAGAGTAGGGATTCCCTACGTTTTGTTGAGGAGGCATGTAAGGTCTTTGATAAGGAGGTCCTTGAGGACGTTGGAAATGCCACCAAGAGGGTTCTGACCATTTTCATTGTTGGTCCACTTGAAGTTGGGGTGGTCCCTCCATCCAGGGTTATAGGTATTCGAATATGGATCATACCTTGGACGTTGGGGACCCCCTTGGTTCCCTTGATAGCCTCCATGGCATTCACAGACTCCCAACCACCATTCTCACTTAGTTGAGGACATTGATCCGTAGGATGTCCTTGCATAGAGCATACCCCACAAGCAGAGGGTCCTCCATGGCCTTGAGTAGTCGCCACCTTGTTCACAAGAAGGGTGAGTTTGCTCAATTGATCCGCAATGCAGGACTAGTGCTCACCTCATTTACCCTACGAGTTTGTCTCACACCCCTCATACTGTTGGGAGTTTAGGGCACGATTAGCTATAAGTTCTTTCCCAACCGTAGGTGACTTGTCAACAAAAGCTCCTCCAGCTGCAGCATCAAGCATTTGCCTTTCCAAGGGTAAGAGTCCTTCGTAGAAGCATGTAAGTAGGGTCTCATCCTTCATCTGATGTTGAGGGCATTGTGCAAGTAGGGAGTTGAACCTCTCATAGTAAGCAGAATAGGACTCATCATGGGCTTGCTCAATTCCACTGAGCTTCTTCCTGAGTGTGATGACCTTTGAAGCTGGGAAGTATTTTTCCAAGAAGGCCTTCCTCATTGTCTCCCATGAAGTGATACGTCCTGCAGGAAGTTCATATAGCCAATCCTTGGCTCTATCAGCTAGAGAGAATGGAAATGCTCTCATCTTCAGAAGATTCTCATCTGCCCTTGTGGTTGCATGTTTGCACAAACAGATTGAAATTCTCTGAATGTGCTTTTTGGCGTCCTCCATATTAAGTCCATGGAAGATAGGGAGCTTGTGCAACAGTCCACTCTTAAGTTCAAACTCTGCTTGTCTTCCAGCTGCAGGGGCAGGGTATACTATGCCTGTAGGAGGTCCTCCTTCAACAGTTGCTGTGGAGAGTTCCCTAATAGATGCCATTCTCTCTTCTTGGACTTCTTCAGGTGGTGGTGAAGGTGGTGGTGTAGAGTTGGACGAAACCACAGGTGAAGGTGAACGTGAAGGAGGAGATGGAGATGGTGTAGGTGATGTAGACTCCTCAGAACAGTAGGTCCTCTTCCCTTGCTCGTTGAATGTGTACTCTCTGTATGTTGAAGGAGAAGGACTTGTGAACTCAAGGAGTGAAGGACCCTTCAAACGAGCGAGCCTTGCTTCAATTTCCTTTATTTTGGATGGTCCAAAAGGCTCGGTCATTCATAGGAATCCTGAACATCATTAAAATTTCAAGAAATTAGTAAAGTAAAGAATAAGTTAATTACAAATTAGTGATTATACATCAACTTTACTATTCACGAGTCACTATTCACAAGTTACTATTCACGACTTTACTATTTAAGATTTATACAAGTATAAAGAGAAGTATAAATTACAAACTATCCACAATCTTCACAACTATATTACATAAGAAGTTTATACAAGTATAAAATGTACAAAACAACACAAATTACAAGTGGAGGTTATGTTCAAGTATCTTATTATCTTTACAAATAAAGTTAATATCTCAATTGATTACAAATTGTAAGTCGAGCCCAATAGAAACCACTACTATTGGTGAGATACGATCTAGGGATGGTCGCCTAGACATAAGTCACTTTCCTTTGTTTCAGAAGGCTAGATGGCCAGATTAAGAGGTAAGTGAGAGGGAGGACTCATTTTGGTGACACTACGGAGGCTACTCCCTCATTGAGGTTTAGGCCCCTGTCGGCTACTCCCACATTGTGGTTTACGCACGGTCTATAGTATCTCTGAGATCCAATTTGAACCCATCACCCAGGGTCTCAACCTAAGACACCACCTATATGCCCCTTACTCAGCTTGAAAAGAACTCATGTGTTAGACAGTTCTCCAAATGCTAATAAAACCGCCCTCAACCTCATAAGACCTTAGAAAGGCACTAATGAAGGGTTAAGGCCAATATTAACAAAAGGGCCCTTATCTACTCATACGATTTTACACACTTATAAATCAAAATTTAACAATATTTAATTAATTCTTACATTTCTTTTGTTTAACAAGATTAGACACATTTTACAAAAACTTTCAAACAAGACAACAAACAAACGTCACAAATTTTTTTTTTTTTTTTCTTCTTTTCTCTTTTTTTTTTTTTTTTTTTTTTTTTTTCTTTTACGAAAATAATTACAAAAAGCTCTATTATCCCTTTTTTTTTTTTTTTTTTTACAATTATTTTCAACACTTAGGTACGGGAACAGGGAGTCTCGATGTGCAATGGGACTGAAACAGCTACCCTTCTCAAGACTATGTTTAATCCAATATACCTTAGTGAATCACAATATTTTCATTTGTTATATATATCATTGATTTCAAATTCAATTCCAAGCGGTAAATCAAGAGGACGTGCGGCCCAAGTATAATCGTCTAGACACAAAGTCCCTCCTACATCCTTTGGGCAACCTTACTGAAATGGCCAGTAGGGAGGGCGACCACAAGAGGTAGAATCCATTTTGGCATGAGCTACTCCCACATTGTGGTTTAGGCCCATTTGCATGCACTTCTGGATTCAAGAACCTGTCATGAGCGTTGTCCCCTTTCCTAGACACCATCCCACATAGGCTATACTTACTTGGATGAAAAAGGTCCTAAGTGTGAAGACAGTTCAATGAATGTTAATAAAGGCCGCCCTCAACCTTAAGGGACCTGAACTAGGTACCAATAAGGGGTTTAGGCCAATATTAATAAACACGACTTCACCTATTCCTTCTTTAATTTACAACTCACAATTAAAATTCGTATTCAACAATAAAAATAACAACCTAAGTAATTAATCTACTAATTTCCGACAATTACAAAACAATTAACAAGTAAATTTTTTTTTTTTTTTTTTTTTTTTTTTCTCGAACACACATATAAACAAAACACATATATTCACAAAGTAACAAATGATTTTTCAATCCCCGGCAACGGCGCCAAAAATTGGTGTCGCTTTTTGGGAAGCGACCAATTTAACCCTGAAATGTCATTAGTAGTATAAATAAGTAGGGATCGTTCTATTCCGGGGATTGAGGGTACACCTGTCATTATCAAACAATTAAACAATTAAAATTAAAACAAAGTATAAGATTTACAAAATATAACAAAATATATACATATTTACGAAAAAGGGGGGATTTTTGGTTTTTGGTTTTCTAATTTCGAAAATAAATCTAAGCTAAAAAAACAATTAAAATGCAAAAACATAAAAACAAATGATGCAGAACAAATCAAATCGATTATAAAAAGTTAATCAAGTTCATCATTGTCATCATAGTCATGCAAGAGGAATTGATCATGTGAAACGTTCAAAGCAAACAATTTCCCATATTTTACTTTCAATGCTAATTAACCTAAGTGAAAGCACCTAGATTAATCCTATCAAACATGCAATCAAACCCTAGAAAGCTAGTTAATCATGTCATGTTTAACGCATTAAGCATCTAGAAGGCTATCAATTCAAATGTGCAACTTAGTATGAAAAAGTCACCTAATTGCAATCTCCTTTGATTAAATTTCGGTTTTTGTACAAAACCTTTACTACTTATTGATTCAAGAACACAAAACCAAAAAGTTGATTCATGTTCTCAATTCGTAGCAACATTCACATAAAAACCCTAAGTGTTTGCGAACCATTCAAGATCATCATACAAAATTTCTATCATGCAAATTTAATCAAACACTCACACAAAAGCAACCATAAATCGCAATATATGAATCTGAAAATTAACAATTAATCATAAAATTTCAGAAAACAATATTGTTCATACATATGTGTCAACTAAGGCAAACCAACGAAAATTACAAAGCAAAGGTACAAGGAGAATCGGATTACACCGTGATGAAGATGAGATGAATGAAGTGATGAGGTGGTCTCTTGAATTTCGAAAGCAATCTTCAAGGTGGAGGGTGGATGGTGTGCACGGCTTGTCTTCTTCTTCCTTGGCCTTGCTTGCACTTCGTGGTTGCCCTAGAGGATGGAGAGGAGCACGGCTAAGCTAGAGAGTTTTCTGAATTTTTCTCAAAGTATAAAACGTAAAAAATGGAACTCGGACCCCTTGACGTTGAGAGAAGAGAGGAATATATAGGGAACGGCCATAAGGTCTCCAAGCCGTCCAAAACCCTAGGAAAGCTCACGGCTATTGCTTGCTTCGTCCACATGTTTTCCTCCAATGAATTCTTGCCACATAAGCCCTATGAAGTGGTGCAACCAATCACAAAATTCCAATATTAATTCCCTAAATAATTCTTGCCGAAATAAAAAGGATAATTTCTGATTTTATACACCAATTTCGGCAACAATATATTTAGGATTAAAGGGGGATGAATCTAGACTCCTTTGAGCTTTTTGTGTTCAACACATATTCTCTTTCCTTTAAAAGCTCCCTAAGAAATCTCCACGAAATCTCTCTTGAATTTCTGATTTTCCACACGGCAAAACCCTAGTTTCTCTCTTGCTTGGACGGCTAGAGTCTCTAGGGTTTATCTCTTGATTTATTTCCATAAAAATAACCCTAGAAAATCTCCTTTTAATTTTCTGATTTTCTTGGACGCCACCTCCTTGTTTCTCTCTTGCAAATTCACGGCAAAACATCTTTAGTGCTAGGGTTTGCGTCACAAACCCTAGTTCCATGGGCTCTTGTGGGCTTTTATCCAATTTGCCGAAAATCCAACAAGTCTTGAGAGTTTATGGGCCTCCATGCGTCACTTCTGTGCCATGTCTTCCAACGTCACAACACTTTATTTTTCCATTTCTTTTTTCATAGTAACGTTGGAAACTTCATTGGTGGGCTTTCCTCCTTTCCGCAGGGTTTCCTGGTTGGACCAGGAAAACTTCTTTTCTTCATTTGCTCATTTCTGTGGCTCATTGTTCTTCATCTTTGTTCCCCTTGGTAGTCGCAAGCTCCTCTTTCCATTTGTGAGTTCATTTCCACTTTCTAGCTCGGAGGTCCTGAAAATAGAAACTAGTAAGAAAAATAGAAACTTTCCTAAAATGAAAAAAGGAACTTTCCTAAACTGAAAATGGGAAACTTTCTAAAAAATGATAAATAGAAACTACAAAAATAGAAACTTTCTACAAATAGGAACTTTCCCAATCAAAGAATGGAAACTTTTCTAAACAGGGTTTTATTAAGGAAATAACGCAAGAAATGTAGGGAAATGCAAATAAAACGTCGCATTAAAATGCTCCTATCAGTGATCAAATTGTTTGAAATAGCAACTAGGGCTATGAATCTCACTAAAACAACACATTCAAAGATTTCGAAACCATTTCACTAAAAGGGAAAGCAAATCCTAAACCCTAGAAGGGTGAAGTTTCCAAAATCACTGTTCATTAACTCAAATTGAAACTAGGGCTTTGAATGTCACTAGAACAACACATTCAAAGATTTCGAAACCATTTCACTAAAAGGGAAAGCAAATCCTAAACCCTAGAAGGGAGAAGTTTGGAAAATCACTGTTCATAAACTCAAATTGAAACTAGGGCTTTGAATGTCACGAGAACAACACATTCAAAGATTTCGAAACCATTTCACTAAAAGGGAAAGCAAATCCTAAACCCTAGAAGGGAGAAGTTTGGAAAATCACTGTTCATAAACTCAAATTGAAACAAAGTGATCGTGAAAGCAAATCCTAAACCCTAGAAGGGAGAAGTTTGGAAAATCACTGTTCATAAACTCAAATTGAAACTAGGGCTTTGAATGTCACGAGAACAACACATTCAAAGATTTCGAAACCATTTCACTAAAAGGGAAAGCAAATCCTAAACCCTAGAAGGGAGAAGTTTGGAAAATCACTGTTCATAAACTCAAATTGAAACAAAGTGATCGTATTGTTTGAAAAAGCAACTAGGGCTATGAATCTCACTAAAACAACACATTCAAAGATTTCGAAACCATTTCACTAAAAGGGAAAGCAAATCCTAAACCCTAGAAGGGTGAAGTTTCCAAAATCACTGTTCATTAACTCAAATTGAAACTAGGGCTTTGAATGTCACTAGAACAACACATTCAAAGATTTCGAAACCATTTCACTAAAAGGGAAAGCAAATCCTAAACCCTAGAAGGGAGAAGTTTGGAAAATCACTGTTCATAAACTCAAATTGAAACTAGGGTTTGAATGTCACGAGAACAACACATTCAAAGATTTCGAAACCATTTCACTAAAAGGGAAAACAAATCCTAAACCCTAGAAGGGAGAAGTTTGGAAAATCACTGTTCATAAACTCAAATTGAAACTAGGGCTTTGAATGTCACTAGAACAACACATTCAAAGATTTCGAAACCATTTCACTAAAAGGGAAAGCAAATCCTAAACCCTAGAAGGGAGAAGTTTGGATAATCACTGTTCATAAACTCAAATTGAAACAAAGTGATCCTATTGTTTGAAAAAGCAACTAGGGCTATGAATCTCACTAAAACAACACATTCAAAGATTTCGAAACCATTTCACTAAAAGGGAAAGCAATTCCTAAACCCTAAAAGGGATAAGTTTAGAAAATCACTGTTCATAAACACAAATTGAAACTAGGGCTTTGAATGTCACTAGAACAACACATTCAACGATTTCGAAACCATTTCACTAAAAGGGAAAGCAAATCCTAAACCCTAGAAGGGAGAAGTTTGGAAAATCATTGTTCATAAACTGAAATTGAAACTAGGGCTTTGAATGTCACTAGAACAACACATTCAAAGATTTCGAAACCATTTCACTAAAAGGGAAAGCAAATCCTAAACCCTAGAAGGGAGAAGTTTCGAAAATCACTGTTCATAAACTCATTGAATAGGGCTTGAATGTCACTAGAACAACACATTCAAAGATTTCGAAACCATTTCACTAAAAGGTAAAGCAAATCCTAAACCCTAGAAGGGAGAAGTTTGGAAAATCACTGTTCATAAACTCAAATTGAAACTAGGGCTTTGAATGTCACGAGAACAACACATTCAAAGATTTCGAAACCATTTCACTAAAAGGGAAAGCAAATCCTAAACCCTAGAAGGGAGAAGTTTGGAAAATCACTGTTCATAAACTCAAATTGAAACAAGTGATCGTATTGTTTGAAAAAGCAACTAGGGCTATGAATCTCACTAAACAACACATTCAAAGATTTCGAAACCATTCACTAAAAGGGAAAGCAAATCCTAAACCCTAGAAGGGTGAAGTTTCCAAAATCACTGTTCATTAACTCAAATTGAAACTAGGGCTTTGAATGTCACGAGACAACACATTCAAAGATTTCGAAACCATTTCACTAATAGGGAAAGCAAATCCGAAACCCTAGAAGGGAGAAGTTTGGAAAATCATTGTTCATAAACTGAAATTGAAACTAGGGCTTTGATGGTCACTAGAACAACACATTCAAAGATTTCGAAACCATTTCACTAAAAGGGAAAGCAAATCCTAAACCCTAGAAGGGAGAAGTTTGGAAAATCACTGTTCATAAACTCAAATTGAAACTAGGGCTTTGAATGTCACTAGAACAACACATTCAAAGATTTCGAAACCATTTCACTAAAAGGGAAAGCAAATCCTAAACCCTAGAAGGGAGAAGTTTAGAAAATCACTCTTCATAAACACAAATTGAAACTAGGGCTTTGAATGTCACTAGAACAACACATTCAAAGATTTCGAAACCATTTCACTAAAAGGGAAAGCAAATCCTAAACCCTAGAAGGGAGAAGTTTGGAAAATCACTGTTCATAAACTCAAATTGAAACTAGGGCTTTGAATGTCACTAGAACAACACATTCAAAGATTTCGAAACCATTTCACTAAAAGGGAAAGCAAATCCTAAACCCTAAAAGGGAGAAGTTTAGAAAATCACTGTTCATAAACACAAATTGAAACTAGGGCTTTGAATGTCACTAGAACAACACATTCAAAGATTTCGAAACCATTTCACTAAAAGGGAAAGCAAATCCTAAACCCTAAAAGGGAGAAGTTTAGAAAATCACTGTTCATAAACACAAATTGAAACTAGGGCTTTGAATGTCACTAGAACAACACATTCAAAGATTTCGAAACCATTTCACTAAAAGGGAAAGCAAATCCTAAACCCTAGAAGGGAGAAGTTTGGAAAATCACTGTTCATAAACTCAAATTGAAACTAGGGCTTTGAATGTCACTAGAACAAACACATTCAAAGATTCGAAACCATTTCACTAAAAGGGAAAGCAAATCCTAAACCCTAGAAGGGAGAAGTTTGGAAAATCACTGTTCATAAACTCAAATTGAAACTAGGGCTTTGAATGTCACGAGAACAACACATTCAAAGATTTCGAAACCATTTCACTAAAAGGGAAAGCAAATCCTAAACCCTAGAAGGGAGAAGTTTGGAAAATCATTGTTCATAAACTGAAATTGAAACTAGGGCTTTGAATGTCACTAGAACAACACATTCAAAGATTTCGAAAACCATTTCACTAAAAGGGAAAGCAAATCTAAACCCTAGAAGGGAGAGGTTTGGAAAATCACTGTTCATAAACTCAAATTGAAAACAAAGTGATCAAATTGTTTGAAATAGCAACTAGGGCTATGAATCTCACTAAAAACAACACATTCAAAGATTTCGAAACCATTTCACTAAAAGGGAAAGCAAATCCTAAACCCTAGAAGGGTGAAGTTTCCAAAATCACTGTTCATTAACTCAAATTGAAACTAGGGATTTTGATGGTGCTGAAATAGCCTCACAATTTAACCCTGCAAAATGTAGTTGTCAGTATAGGATAAGCAGGGATCGTTCAGTCCGGGGATTGTAGGGTACACCTACACTAAAAGGTCAATAAACAAATAAAAGAATAAAATGGGGGGTTTTGAGATTTGGTTCTAATCTACTTAAAATAAAAACAGAACAAATAAAATTATCTACAATGATCGACTTCCGTAACTTAGACCACTACCATTTGAAAATTACTAAGTGTAAAAACAGAAAATCCTTTTCAACATGCTACAAAAACGTGCCCATCTTAAATGCCTAGATAAGAGTCCAAATGAAAAGCCTTAGCGGATCAATCCATTTATCTAATTCGTTCTAATGTGGGCTTGTATCAGAAAAGTCCTTACCAAGCCCAATACTACTAATTTTCGAAAACACTTAGCGTAATTCTCTTAACTAGTAGTATTATCTAACCCTCGAATCAACTCACACGTGCAAATTAACCATTACACATAGAATTTAACACGTAATTTCCAGAATCGTTTAAACCATTGAAACATGGTTTTTACCACATTTTAGAACTAATTGGTACTTGTTTAACTTAGCGCTTAACAAATAACAATTACTCTTGGCAAATGAAGCAAACACACAAGAACTCTCCCTTTATTCTAGCATGCAAACTTATCAATCTAACTCTGAAAATTACCTAAACACATAAAAGGGCACAAGATTGTAATATGCATCATCAAAGAATTCTCAAAATTAACTTAATAATAAACTGAAAATCTCAAAAATATTAATAAAAATATTCTGAAATCTCATGTCTCCAATTACATAACTCACAAATCCAAACAAACAAAACCGAAAGAAAGATTGTAAGTAGAGTCATAGTTACACTTTGAAGCTTTCCTTAGCGGCTTGGCAACAAGGTGATGAACTCGTCTCCGCTATGGTGGTGGATTGTCCTTGACTTAGCGCCTAAGAACTCTTTGGATTGATGGAAGGATGATGGTCACGGTCTTGTATGTGATGGATGTTTGAGAAGTGAATTGGGCAGAGCTATGGAATAATTTTTAGCTAAGAACTGATAAGCTAGGAAGTAATCTTGGTCAAGAAGTGATGTTGGTCAGGAAGTGATCTTTGTCAGGAAGTGATGTTGGTCAGGAAGTGATCATTTTGGAGTAGAGAATGGCTGCTATTTATAGTGGAATTCTCATCTCTTGTGATGCAATCATGGCCAATCATCTTGAGGTGATTTCTCCTCCAAATTTGCTTGATTTTCTCTTGACAAAGTCATGAATTTTCTGATTTCTTTTCCCCTTAATGGCTCATTGTATATGCCTTGAATAGCGACCAGATACATCCCTTATTCCACTAATTTCTTCCGAGAATTGTGCCACAATAAACTCCTACAATCAAGAAAAATCAGAATTTAATTACAATTTATAATCAATAAGAAATCAGATTAATTAGGAAAAATATTGATTAAAAATAATCCATTTCTCCTCGAATTCTTCCTGATAATCCTTCAATTTTTTCTTGATTTCATCACTCAAGAGTTTCTAATGGGATGGACTCTCATTAAAATAGGAAAATCAGAAATAGAAAAGTTCAAATGAAGAAAGTTTCCAAAAACAAAATAGGAAATATTTCCTAAAATGAAAGAGGAAAGTTTCATAAATGACTTGTCATTAATTTATGCTCATTTATGCCCTTTTTTACCTATTTTCACCATTTCCAACCTTGAAGTAACTAAAAACATAAAATTTATTATAATTATTAATTTTAAGAGAATAACTTAGCCAAATGAGGGAAAATACATATTAAAAATGTCACACTTTGTGCTCCTATCAGCTTTGAATGTCACTAGAACAACACATTCAAAGATTTCGAAACCATTTCACTAAAAGGGAAAGCAAATCCTAAACCCTAGAAGGGAGAAGTTTGGAAAATCACTGTTCATAAACTCAAATTGAAACTAGGGCTTTGAATGTCACGAGAACAACACATTTAAAGATTTCGAAACCATTTCACTAAAAGGGAAAGCAAATCCTAAACCCTAGAAGGGAGAAGTTTGGAAAATCACTGTTCATAAACTCAAATTGAAACAAAGTGATCGTATTGTTTGAAAAAGCAACTAGGGCTATGAATCTCACTAAAACAACACATTCAAAGATTTCGAAACCATTTCACTAAAAGGGAAAGCAAATCCTAAACCCTAGAAGGGAGAAGTTTGGAAAATCACTGTTCATAAACTCAAATTGAAACAAAGTGATCGTATTGTTTGAAAAAGCAACTAGGGCTATGAATCTCACTAAAACAACACATTCAAAGATTTCGAAACCATTTCACTAAAAGGGAAAGCAAATCCGAAACCCTAGAAGGGTGAAGTTTCCAAAATCACTGTTCATTAACTCAAATTGAAACTAGGGCTTTGAATGTCACGAGAACAACACATTCAAAGATTTCGAAACCATTTCACTAAAAGGGAAAACAAATCCTAAACCCTAGAAGGGAGAAGTTTGGAAAATCACTGTTCATAAACTCAAATTGAAACTAGGGCTTTGAATGTCACTAGAACAACACATTCAAAGATTTCGAAACCATTTCACTAAAAGGGAAAGCAAATCCTAAACCCTAGAAGGGAGAAGTTTGGATAATCACTGTTCATAAACTCAAATTGAAACAAAGTGATCATATTGTTTGAAAAAGCAACTAGGGCTATGAATCTCACTAAAACAACACATTCAAAGATTTCGAAACCATTTCACTAAAAGGGAAAGCAATTCCTAAACCCTAAAATGGATAAGTTTAGAAAATCACTGTTCATAAACACAAATTGAAACTAGGGCTTTGAATGTCACTAGAACAACACATTCAAAGATTTCGAAACCATTTCACTAAAAGGGAAAGCAAATCCTAAACCCTAAAAGGGAGAAGTTTAGAAAATCACTCTTCATAAACACAAATTGAAACTAGGGCTTTGAATGTCACTAGAACAACACATTCAAAGATTTCAAAACCATTTCACTGAAAGGGAAAGCAAATCCTAAACCCTAGAAGGGAGAAGTTTGGAAAATCACTGTTCATAAACTCAAATTGAAACTAGGGCTTTGAATGTCACGAGAACAACACATTCAAAGATTTCGAAACCATTTCACTAAAAGGGAAAGCAAATCCTAAACCCTAGAAGGGAGAAGTTTGGAAAATCATTGTTCATAAACTGAAATTGAAACTAGGGCTTTGAATGTCACTAGAACAACACATTCAAAGATTTCGAAACCATTTCACTAAAAGGGAAAGCAAATCCTAAACCCTAGAAGGGAGAAGTTTGGAAAATCACTGTTCATAAACTCAAATTGAAACAAAGTGATCAAATTGTTTGAAATAGCAACTAGGGCTATGAATCTCACTAAAACAACACATTCAAAGATTTCGAAACCATTTCACTAAAAGGGAAAGCAAATCCTAAACCCTAGAAGGGTGAAGTTTCCAAAATCACTGTTCATTAACTCAAATTGAAACTAGGGCTTTGAATGTCACTAGAACAACACATTCAAAGATTTCGAAACCATTTCACTAAAAGGGAAAGCAAATCCTAAACCCTAGAAGGGAGAAGTTTGGAAAATCACTGTTCATAAACTCAAATTGAACTAGGGCTTGAATGTCACGAGAACAACACATTCAAAGATTTCGAAACCATTTCACTAAAAGGGAAAGCAAATCCTAAACCCTAGAAGGGAGAAGTTTGGAAAATCACTGTTCATAAACTCAAATTGAAACAAAGTGATCGTATTGTTTGAAAAAGCAACTAGGGCTATGAATCTCACTAAAACAACACATTCAAAGATTTCGAAACCATTTCACTAAAAGGGAAAGCAAATCCTAAACCCTAGAAGGGAGAAGTTTGGAAAATCACTGTTCATAAACTCAAATTGAAACTAGGGCTTTTGAATGTCACGAGAACCACATTCAACGATTTCGAAACCATTTCACTAAAAGGGAAAGCAAATCCTAAACCCTAGAAGGGAGAAGTTTGGAAAATCACTGTTCATAAACTCAAATTGAAAAAGTGATCGTATTGTTTGAAAAGCAACTAGGGCTATGAATCTCACTAAAACAACACATTCAAAGATTTCGAAACCATTTCACTAAAAGGGAAAGCAAATCCGAAACCCTAGAAGGGTGAAGTTTCCAAAATCACTGTTCATTAACTCAAATTGAAACAAAGTGATCGTATTGTTTGAAAAAGCAACTAGGGCTATGAATCTCACTTAAAACAACACATTCAAGATTTCGAAACCATTTCACTAAAAGGGAAAGCAAATCCGAACCCTAGAAGGGTGAAGTTTCCAAAATCACTGTTCATAACTCAAATTGAAACTAGGGCTTTGAATGTCACTAGAACAACACATTCAAAGATTTCGAAACCATTTCACTAAGGAAAACAATCCTAAACCCTAGAAGGGAGAAGTTTGGAAAATCACTGTTCATAAACTCAAATTGAACTAGGGGCTTTGAATGTCCACTAGCAACACATTCAAAGATTTCGAAACCATTTCACTAAAAGGGAAAGCAAATCCAAAACCCTAGAAGGGAGAAGTTTGGATAATCACTGTTCATAAACTCAAATTGAAACAAAGTGATCATATTGTTTGAAAAAGCAACTAGGGCTTGAACTCACTAAAACAACACATCAAAGATTTCGAAACCATTTCACTAAAAGGGAAAGCAATTCCTAAACCCTAAAATGGATAAGTTTAGAAAATCACTGTTCTAAACACAAATTGAAAACTAGGGGCTTTGAATGTCACTAGAACAACACATTCAAAGATTTCGAACCATTTCACTAAAAGGGAAAAGCAAATCCTAAACCCTAAAAGGGAGAAGTTTAGAAAATCACTCTTCATAAACACAAATGAAACTAGGGCTTTGAATGTCACTAGAAACAACACATTCAAAGATTTCACAAAACCATTTCACTGAAAGGGAAAGCAATCCTAAACCCTAGAAGGGAGAAGTTTGGAAAATCACTGTTCATAAACTCAAATTGAAACTAGGGCTTTGAATGTCACGAGACAACACATTCAAATTTCGAAACCATTCACTAAAAGGGAAGCAAATCCTAAACCCTAGAAGGGAGAAGTTTGGAAAATCACTGTTCATAAACTAAACTCAAATTGAAACAAAGTGATCAAATTGTTTGAAATAGCAACTAGGGCTATGAATCTCACTAAAAAACACATTCAAAGATTTCGAAACCATTTCACTAAAAGGGAAAGCAAATCCTAAACCCTAGAGGGTGAAGTTTCCAAAATCACTGTTCATTAACTCAAATTGAAAACTAGGGGATGTCACTAGAACAACACATTCAAAGATTTCGAAACCATTTCACTAAAAGGGAAAGCAAATCCTAAACCCTAGAAGGGAGAAGTTTGGAAAATCACTGTTCAAAACTCAAATTGAAACTAGGGCTTTGAATGTCACGAAACAACACATTCAAAGATTTCGAAAACTATTTCACTAAAAGGGAAAGCAAATCCTAACCCGAGAGGGAGAAGTTTGGAAATCACTGTTCATAAACTCAAATTGATACAAAGTGATCGTATTGTTTGAAAAAGCAACTAGGGCTATGAATCTCACTAAAACAACACATTCAAAGATTTCGAAACCATTTCACTAAAAGGGAAAGCAAATCTTAAACCCTAGAAGGGAGAAGTTTGGAAAATCACAGTTCATAAACTCAAATTGAAACTAGGGCTTTGAATGTCACGAGAACAACACATTCAAAGATTTCGAAACCATTTCACTAAAAGGGAAAGCAAATCCTAAACCCTCGAAGGGAAGTTTGGAAAATCACTGTTCATAAACTCAAATTGAAACAAAGTGATCGTATTGTTTGAAAAAGCAACTAGGGCTATGAATCTCACTAAAACAACACATTCAAAGATTTCGAAACCATTTCACTAAAAGGGAAAGCAAATCCGAAACCCTAGAAGGGTGAAGTTTCCAAAATCACTGTTCATTAACTCAAATTGAAACTAGGGCTTTGAATGTCACTAGAACAACACATTCAAAGATTTCGAAACCATTTCACTAAAAGGGAAAGCAAATCCTAAACCCTAAAAGGGAGAAGTTTAGAAAATCACTCTTCATAAACACAAATTGAAACTAGGGCTTTGAATGTCACTAGAACAACACATTCAAAGATTTCAAAACCATTTCACTGAAAGGGAAAGCAAATCCTAAACCCTAGAAGGGAGAAGTTTGGAAAATCACTGTTCATAAACTCAAATTGAAACTAGGGCTTTGAATGTCACGAGAACAACACATTCAAAGATTTCGAAACCATTTCACTAAAAGGGAAAGCAAATCCTAAACCCTAGAAGGGAGAAGTTTGGAAAATCACTGTTCATAAACTCAAATTGAAAACAAAGGATCAAATTGTTTGAAATAGCAACTAGGGCTATGAATCTCACTAAAACAACACATTCAAAGATTTCGAAACCATTTCACTAAAAGGGAAAGCAAATCCTAAACCCTAGAAGGGAGAAGTTTGGAAAATCACTGTTCATAACTCAAATTGAACAAAGTGATATATTGTTTGAAAAGCAACTAGGGCTATGAATCTCACTAAAACAACACATTCAAAGATTTCGAAACCATTTCACTAAAAGGGAAAGCAAATCCGAACCCTAGAAGGGTGAAGTTTCCAAATCACGTTCATTAACTCAAATTGAAAACTAGGGCTTTGAATGTCACTAGAACACACATTCAAGATTTCGAAACCATTTCACTAAAAGGGAAAGCAAATCCTAAACCCTAAAAGGGAAGTTTAGAAATCACTCTTCATAAACACAAATTGAACTAGGGCTTTGAATGTCACTAGAAAACACATTCAAAGATTTCAAAACCATTTCACTGAAAGGGAAAGCAAATCCTAAACCCTAGAAGGGAGAGTTTGGAAAATCACTGTTCATAAACTCAAATTGAAAATAGGGGCTTTGAATGTACGAGAACAACACATTCAAAGATTCGAAACCATTCACTAAAAGGGAAAGCAAATCCTAAACCCTGAAGGGAGAAGTTTGGAAAATCACTGTTCATAAAACTCAAATTGAAACAAAGTGATCAAATTGTTTGAAATAGCAACTAGGGCTATGGAATCTCACTAAAACAACACATTCAAAGATTTCGAAACCATTTCACTAAAAGGGAAAGCAAATCCTAAACCCTAGAAGGGTGAAGTTTCCAAATCACTGTCATAACTCAAATTGAAACTAGGGCATTGAATGTCACTAGAACAACACATTCAAAGATTTCGAAACCATTTCACTAAAAGGGAAAGCAATCCTAAACCCTAGAAGGGAGAAGTTTGGAAAATCACTGTTCATAACTCAAATTGAAACTAGGGCTTGAATTCACGAGAACACACATTCAAAGATTTCGAAACTATTTCACTAAAAGGGAAAGCAAATCCTAAACCCTAGAAGGGAGAAGTTTGGAAAATCATGTTCATAAACTCAAATTGAACAAAGTGATCGTATTGTTTGAAAAAGCAACGAGGGCTATGAATCTCACTAAAACAACACATTCAAAGATTTTCGAAACCATTTCACTAAAAGGGAAAGCAAATCTAAACCAGAAGGGAGAAGTTTGGAAAATCACAGTTCATAACTCAAATTGAAACTAGGGCTTTTTGAATGTCACGAGAACAACACATTCAAAGATTTCGAAACCATTTCACTAAAAGGGAAAGCAAATCCTAAACCCTAGAAGGGAGAAGTTTGGAAAATCACTGTTCATAAACTCAAATTGAAACAAAGTGATCGTATTTTTGAAAAGCAACTAGGGCTATGAATCTCACTAAAACAACACATTCAAAGATTTCGAACCATTTCACTAAAAGGGAAAGCAAATCCGAAACCCTAGAAGGGTGAAGTTTCCAAAAATCACTGTTCATTAACTCAATTGAAACTAGGGCTTTGAATGTCACTAGAACAACACATTCAAGATTCGAAACCATTTCACTAAAAGGGAAAGCAAATCCTAAACCCTAGATGGGAGAAGTTTGGAAAATCACTGTTCATAACTCAAATTGAAACGGGTTTGAATGTCACGAGAACAACACATTCAAAGATTTCGAAACCATTTCACTAAAAGGGAAAACAAATCCTAACCTAGAAGGGAGAAGTTTGGAAAATCACTGTTCATAAACTCAATTGAAACTAGGGCTTTGAATGTCACTAGAACAACACATTCAAAGATTTCGAAACCATTTCACTAAAGGGAAAGCAAATCCTAAACCCTAGAAGGGAGAAGTTTGGATAACACGGTGTATAAACTCAAATGAAACAAAGTGATCATATTGTTGAAAAGCAACTAGGGCTATGAATCTCACTAAAACACACATTCAAAGATTTCGAAACCATTTCACTAAAAGGGGAAAGCAATTCCTAAACCCTAAAATGGTAAGTTTAGAAAATCACTGTTCATAAACACAAATTGAACTAGGGCTTTGAATGTCACTAGAACAACACATTCAAAGATTTCGAAACCATTTCACTAAAAGGGAAGCAAATCCTAAACCCTAAAAGGGAGAATTTAGAAAATCACTCTTCATAACACAAATTGCAAAACTAGGGCTTTGAATGTCACTAGAACAACACATTCAAAGATTTCAAAACCATTTCACGAAAGGGAAAGCAAATCCTAAACCCTAGAAGGGAGAAGTTTGGAAAAATCACTGTTCATAACTCAAATTGAAACTAGGGCTTTGAATGTCACGAGAACAACACATTCAAAGATTTCGAAACCATTTCACTAAAAGGGAAAGCAAATCCTAAACCCTAGAAGGGAGAAGTTTGGAAAATCATTGTTCATAAACTGAATTGAAACTAGGGCTTTGAATGTCCTAGAACAACACATTCAAAGATTTCGAAACCATTTCACTAAAGGGAAAGCAAATCCTAAACCCTAGAAGGGAAGAAGTTTGGAAATCACTGTTCATAAACTCAAATTGAAACAAAGTGATCAAGGGGTTTGAAATAGCAACTGAGGCTATGAATCTCACTAAACAACACATTCAAAGATTTCGAAACCATTCACTAAAAGGGAAAGCAAATCCTAAACCCTAGAAGGGTGAAGTTTCAAAATCACTGTTCATTAACTCAAATTGAAACTAGGGCTTTGAATGTCACTAGAACAACACACAAAGATTTCGAAACCATTTCACGAAAAGGGCAAAGCAATCCTAAACCCTAGAAGGGAGAAGTTTGGAAAATCACTGTTCATAAACTCAAATGAAACTAGGGCTTTGGAATGTCACGAGAACAACACATTCAAAGATTCGAACCATTTCACGAAAAGGGAAAGCAAATTTACCATAGAAGGGAGAAGTTTGGAAAATCACTGTTCATAAACTAAGAAACAACGTGGATCGTATTGGTTGAAAAAGCAACTAGGGCTATGAATCTCACTAAAACAACACATTCAAAGATTTCGAAACCATTTCACTAAAAGGGAAAGCAAATCCTAAACCCTAGAAGGGAGAAGTTGGAAAATCACTGTTCATAAACTCAAATTGGGAAACTAGGGCTATGAATCTCATTAAAAACACACATTCAAAGATTCGAAACCATTTCACTAAAAGGGAAAGCAAATCCTAAACCCTAGAAGGGAGAAGTTTGGAAAATCACTGTTCATAACTCAAATTGAAACTAGGGCTTTGATGTCACGAGAACACACATTCAAAGATTTCGAAACCATTTCACTAAAAGGGAAAGCAAATCCTAAACCCTAGAAGGGAGAAGTTTGGAAAATCATTGTTCATAAACTGAAATTGAAACTAGGGCTTTGAATGTCACTAGAACAACACATGCAAAGATTCGGAAACCATTTCACTAAAAGGGAAAGCAAATCCTAAATCCTAGAAGGGAGAAGTTTGGAAATCACTATCACTGTTCATAAACTCAAATTGAAACTAGGGCTTTGAATGTCACTAGAACAACACATTCAAAGATTTCGAAACCATTTCACTAAAAGCGAAAGCAAATCCTAAACCCTAGAAGGGAGAAGTTTGGAAAATCACTGTTCATAAACTCAAATTGAAACTAGGGCTTTGAATGTCACTAGAACAACACATTCAAAGATTTCGAAACCATTTCACTAAAAGCGAAAGCAAATCCTAAACCCTAGAAGGGAGAAGTTTGGAAAATCACTGTTCATAAACTCAAATTGAAACAGTGATCATTGTGGCACTAGGTATGAATCTCACTAAAACAACACATTCAAAGATTTCGAAACCATTTCACTAAAAGCGAAAGCAACCTAAACCCTAGAAGGAGAAGTTTGGAAAATCACTGTTCATAAACCCAAATTGAAACTAGGGCTTTGAATGTCACTAGAACAACACATTCAAAGATTTCGAAACCATTTCACTAAAAGGAAAGCAAATCCTAAACCCTAGAAGGGAGAAGTTTGGAAAATCACTGTTCATAAACTCAAATTGAAACTAGGGCTTTGAATGTCACTAGAACAACACATTCAAAGATTTCGAAACCATTTCACTAAAAGCGAAAGCAAATCCTAAACCCTAGAAGGGAGAAGTTTGGAAAATCACTGTTCATAAACTCAAATTGAAACTAGGGCTTTGAATGTCACTAGAACAACACATTCAAAGATTTCGAAACCATTTCACTAAAAGCGAAAGCAAATCCTAAACCCTAGAAGGGAGAAGTTTGGAAAATCACTGTTCATAAACTCAAATTGAAACTAGGGCTTTGAATGTCACTAGAACAACATTCAAAGATTTCGAAACCATTTCACTAAAAGGAAAGCAAATCCTAAACCCTAGAAGGGAGAAGTTTGGAAAATCACTGTTCATAAACTCAAATTGAAACTAGGGCTTTAATTCACTAGAACAACACATTCAAAGATTTCGAAACCATTTCACTAAAAGCGAAAGCAAATCCTAAACCCTAGAAGGGAGAAGTTTGGAAAATCACTGTTCATAAACTCAAATTGAAACTAGGGCTTTGAATGTCACTAGAACAACACATTCAAAGATTTCGAAACCATTTCACTAAAAGCGAAAGCAAATCCTAAACCCTAGAAGGGAGAAGTTTGGAAAATCACTGTTCATAAACTCAAATTGAAACTAGGGCTTTGAATGTCACTAGAACAACACATTCAAAGATTTCGAAACCATTTCACTAAAAGCGAAAGCAAATCCTAAACCCTAGAAGGGAGAAGTTTGGAAAATCACTGTTCATAAACTCAATGAACTTGAAACTAGGGCTTGAATCTTCACTAGAACAACACATTCAAAGATTTCGAAACCATTTCACTAAAAGCGAAAGCAAATCCTAAACCCTAGAAGGGAGAAGTTTGGAAAATCACTGTTCATAAACTCAAATTGAAACTAGGGCTTGAATGTCACTAGAACAACACATTCAAAGATTTCGAAACCATTTCACTAAAGGAAAGCAAATCCTAAACCCTAGAAGGGAGAAGTTTGGAAAATCACTGTTCATAAACTCAAATTGAAACTAGGGCTTTGAATGTCACTAGAACAACACATTCAAAGATTTCGAAACCATTTCACTAAAAGCGAAAGCAAATCCTAAACCCTAGAAGGGAGAAGTTTGGAAAATCACTGTTCATAAACTCAAATTGAAACTAGGGCTTTGAATGTCACTAGAACAACACATTCAAAGATTTCGAAACCATTTCACTAAAAGGCGAAAGCAAATCCTAAACCCTAGAAGGGAGAAGTTTGGAAAATCACTGTTCATAAACTCAAATTGAAACAGTGAATGTTGAAGCACTAGGGTTGAATCTCACTAAACAACACATTCAAAGATTTCGAAACCATTTCACTAAAAGGGAAA